>JARKIC010001993.1:0-83703 GCA_029378375.1 Mycena olivaceomarginata | reverse complement strand
AGAATCTTGACCCAGATTCCCAAACCCAGTCAGTAGTGCATGTCTATACATCAGAATATATATATTTCTCTCAAGTCCGCACTCGATAGAACCCCCTGCTCACAAGACCCCATTGAATACAACCGACGACTCGGCTCACCTCAAACTACCTCGCGCCCTACAATCCGCCTGCAAATGCAAACCGAAAGCACATCAGCTCAGCACCAACCTATAGGGAAAACCCCGCCGCACTCACCGTATTCCATCTCAAGCCTCCCCGAGCGCGTGCCGCCTTCTTTAAGATATAATCAGCAAACACTCAATATACTTGAATTAAATCACACTTACTCATGTCGCGTGTGCCGTTCAAGCCAGCAAATAGCGCGCAGCAAGATAATCTGCAGAACATAGTCGTTAGCTTGAATTAAGCAGCGTACCCGTGTATCTTCCTGTCATTGCAAGCTTGACGCACCAAGAATCTAGAGAAAAACCTGAATAAGAAACGGAGAACACGATCGCAAGGTAACACCACGTAGGAGAACCTTTTCGAATCCAAATCAACGGAATGGCCAAGTGAAATTTCACGCGTTTGGCGCTGGCAATGGATCAAGTTGGCCGAGCGTTGAATGGATGACACCCATGTTGAAGTTTGCGGGAATGAAGTTAGGATCGAAATCTGCAAAAGATACGATTATAACGGGCACCAGATAGAAGGTGAGGAAAGAGTCTGCGTACCCTCTATTTGAGATGAAACGACTCATCGGAACACGCTGGAGAACCCTGAAAACACAATAGTCAGTTGAACAGGCAACGTGCCTGATCAATCAAAGCATACAAGGTCGAATAATGGGCAAAGTTCACTGAGTCAGTGACATATTCCTACCTGAACATCGAGACAGGTACTCAATCTAGGACACAAGCATAGAGAGTTTGCGCACAGCCATTTGGCCATTGTATGGCTTTTAATTCTGGCAGTATCTGGAGGCTTCACCCAGGACTTTGTTGGGCCTCTGGAGCGCTCGTCTGGCGACATTTTTTGCACCTCGAGGTTACAGAAATGACTGCCAGTCAGCCGAAAATTTGCTATTTTTTAGCCATACGCCACGGTGTGGCTGTTGCGCAACCTGGCTAATGAATAAAAACACAGGTGAATGAAAAAAAAAAAATTGATCAGTATGCCTTGAGGTATAGATGTACCGGCATAGTTTCCCGCGGCTCCGTAGGTCAGAGTCAGTCAGTCAGTGAAGAAACGAGAGATGGGTAACTCACTCATAATTAGATTCAATTGCGGGTCAAGGCTTATTTGGACTTGAGTCGAGGAGTTTATGGTGAGCACTGAGGTAAGGGAGAGTCGGTAGGATCAAATGCACGAACGCACCTATACATCAACAACAATTCGAGGCTTGAACTCGAGTCCATATTCTCGCGTTCAGTTCTAATGGTCCGATCACCTCGTCAGCCAAGAATTCCTATAAAAATATCGAATATACTTGAAGTACACCGACATAGTTTCGGTGTTCGAGCGAATAGAAACACGGTCCCAGGCTTGAGTGAAAAATGAATAAGCGAATGAGTCAGAGATAGTCCTGATGTACCTACTCTTCAAAACAAGTCAAGACTCAACTCGATTGATTAAACTTGAAAAGTTCCGGTAAGACTTGGGGGTAAGTCAAGTTCAAAAAAGATGAATGTACCCCGGTCTCGGAATAGGCTACTGTAGTAATCTGACCAACTGTTCACTGGGTGTCACCCGTCACCTACAGTGTTCACTGGGTAAGGTGTTCATTTGTCGGCAATCACAAGATAATTACGATATATGGTAGTCCGGCGCTAGCCGGAGGGAAATTTTTGACACTTTTTGCCTATTTTGGACAGAAATCCTTGCCGTCACCGTCACCGACACCAAAAGTGTTCAGTTCAGAGGCCGGTGTCACACGTCACCTGAACAGTTGGTCGGATTACTACAGTACATACGACAGGGGGGGGGGGGGGGGGGGGGGGGGTTCGTATGTAGCCTATTGCTAGAGTCCTCCGCGCGTTTTGGTGCAGATGAGCATCAGCGAGCAGGGGGGTGAAGCGCGCGCGTCGACGTGAGAACGCGGAACCCCAACTTCCTGACGTGCTCCCAAGGCGAGTGCAGCGTCAGGGGGTCGGGGAGTAAGTGAAGTGGCGGGCGGCTTTGCGTGATGACGGTGGATGTGAGAAGACTCCGAAGAGTAAACACAACAGATCATTAGGGTGTTTCACACATCCCAACTTGAGGCCCGAATCCGCCTGATTTGAGCCCCAACTTGGACCCAACTCAAGACGAAGTTGGAACCTGAAATTAGGTTGATTTCGAAGTTGGATGTCAAATCGTGCTTAACCCCACGATCTGACATCCAACTTGACCCCAACTTGGCACCCGATTTCGTGCCCAACTTCGCTTAACGCACCTTGGATACGCGACTCGGAGAATGTCAACTTGATGCCAACTCAAGTTGATCTCGGACTGATGGGCATTCACACATCAGTCCCCAACTTGAGTCCCGACTTCGACCCCAACTTGGTCAAGTTGGGGCCAAGTTGGGTTCGAAATCGGGGTCAAGTTGGGGCTGAAATCGGAATGCTTGAAACACCCTATTGCATGTGATCAACATGTGATAGACGTGTGCAACTACGTGTCGCGTGAAATTCAAGACCTAGTGCACGTACTACCGTCATTGAAGAACGACATGCCTAGGCGTCAACACACCCCCGGAACAGCAGGAACTACTAGGAGTAGGTATAATGGGAGCATGGAGGTAAAAGAAGAGAGACCTTGATCCCATGACTTGCGGGAGTTATGAGTTATTGCCGAGTTGACAAGGACTGGACAAGAACGACGCCAGGATGGGTTCATCTTGTGGTGGAAACGAGAAAGACAGAAATAAACCGAGAACTCACCCCGTGTTAGCTGTGTGGGGCAGCTGGTCAAACACGTGAATTCGAGCTTCGAAAAATAAGCACGTTCGCGGACTGTGCGGAAAATCACACGGCGTTACATTGGAGAACGAGTTGACCTGGCGTTTGGTTCATGTCACGGCGCCCGACGACAAGACACCGTTCCCACCCGAACGCCAAGGACCGTCAAAACAACTCGGTATGTTTTATATAACAGAGGCCTACCTTGACCTCGGTAGGTTAACAACGACGCCTGCGGTTGAAAACGTGAGACGAAGCGGGAACAATAACGATATAACATACACGGTAACCCAATGCGCGAACATTGAGCGGCGTTGAGGGCGTTTGAGGGGATCTTGAGTAAGATGTGCCTACGGTTGATATATCTGAGTAGGTTTTCGAGTCAGCAAACAATTGAGGGGAACGAACAGATGGCATACCTTCAGAGAATGTGGCTCGGAACAGGATTTCAAACAGTCTACACGGGAAAAGAAAGCAAAACCTACCTCGATTGAGTTGTGCACCGGGAGAATGGTGGTGGAGATTCGAGTCAGTGACGACCAGATAGAAACCTTGGGGAGCGAATGAAGCGGGGCTCCACGAACAACCCTGAAACGTCAAGTAAGCGACAGAGAATGGAAGCGTTGTACATTCAGATCCATACTCCCAATGGAACGCTGGAGACACATCGAGGAATCAGATTCAATCAGAAGAATGGGTAATAATGAATCAACGCATCTGGATTCGGCAATGAATCGAGGATCGCGAACAAGTGAAGCTGATACTGAAAGGTAAAATCAAATATAAATGAAAGTAAAAATACACACCGCAAGCGCTCAGCGTGGAGTCGCCCACCGATGAACTAGCCGTGGAGTCGGCGCTCGAGTACACAAGAAGACTGGCCATCGGAACGCTCAGCCAGAGTTCTTCAAACCCGATTCTATTTTGCCCGCCGCAAACTCGCCATGCGTATCCGGGCCTGAATCTTCTGAGTCGCTTTGGTGCTCGACAGGGGCGGAGATGGCTGCGGCTTGACGCGCGGAGCGACCGATCGAGCGGATGGGCTCGAGCGATTCGTGGTAAACCAGGTGTTCGCAGACACACAGAGAGACGCAGAGAGCGGTGCCCCGTCTCTAGCGCGTCGATAGGACGTCGATGGTCACGAACACATCGGATCGGATAACTGCAAAGATTTGATATGAAATTTGGGCCAGCAATGCTTCGACTCACGAGGGTAATGACGGAGAAAAAAAGAACGAACCCGATGAACTGGAATGCTATATCACTTGGTATTCAGCTTTGAGAATGCGCCAGCAGTAATGGAGAGGGTCGTAATCGATTTTGTCCTGCGACTCGTCAGTAAATGAACTCGGGAGTAAAACAAGATCGACGCACTCTTTCGCCCGCCCATACTGATCTCGAGGTCAATCTACCCAGTTTGCGCGTTTAGGGCGGGGCGCGCCGCCGAAGCCTGTGCGCGTGGGGATCTGTGTGAGCGAGCGAGTTAGCGAGCTGAGGAAGAATTGGTAGGCGGACGAGTGAGTGAACACAGATAAGATGTGTGACGACAGCTATCCGAGGCAGGACATGCAGCATAAATGAACCTCCTCGCCAACGCCCGTGTGGCCCAAGGGCCGCGTTTTTAACGCGGTGGGTTTCAGTGAGTGGGGGTTGAACGCGGGCAGTCGAGTGTCATCCTGCGGTTTTCTTTTCGTCAGCCTCTGTTAAATTAAGCAAACCGAAAGAAGGATATACACAAATTGGGAGAGATAAGAATGGATCGAGGAAAGATACGGATTGGAGAAATAAAATAGGAAAGAGGGATCACGATACTCCCAACCACATATGATTTTTAAACTCTCTGGAAAAACGTGGTGGCGCGCTGGCAGTCCTCGTAGAACTCAGAGATTAATGGTGGAGGATGCAGCGCGTACTGCGCACGAGTACGGCGGTGTGCGTCTTCGCGGGGTCCGCCGGGTGTGTGCAGTAAGACGTTAGCACGTTTTGGCGTGCGGGCAAGCAGGGGGTTGGCGAAACGGTGGTGCCGCAGTGTTCCGGCGACGGTGAGTCGTCCCGCCGATACTGTATGCATGTTCGAGCGAGGCCGCATGCGACTGCGAGCAGGGTCGCCGGAGACATGGTGGAGAGCGTGAGGAGGGTGCGCGGGCATCTAGGTGCGCACAGGCAGAAGCGCGCCGAGGAGGCAGTGAGGCACACGTGCATTCTTTGGACGACGGTTGCAAGCTGGCGTGGCAGCACTGACAAGAGCTTCAGTATATGAAGCGGAGAAGGGGAGGGGAAAAAGGAGCAAAGAGCCCACGGCTCGCAAACGCCCTCAAGAGCGCGCAGGTGTTGGCGCCGGCATAACGGTTCGACCGCCAGTCATGCGGTTGGTGATTCTGTGCGTGTTCTGAGTGCGCGGAAATCAGCGTGTTGATCTCGATCCGGGTGATAGAATGCTGCCAACGTACCTCATAAGTGACGATATCGTTCTCGAGAGCACCATCGCGCTCGGGCTAGGAATTGCGAGACGTCAGGTGGATGAAGGAATGAGATATGATGTGATGTTTAGTTACATTGGTAAGATCCCACAGGAACATGCCTGAAAGCGAACGATCAGCAATGGCGCGAATCCAGCGAAGCACTATGCGTACGCATGGCTCCAGATTGGCCGCTGGAAGTGTTTCCGAGGTGAGCATGGTGATAGAATTGAGATGAGAAACACGTACTCGGGAGGAGTAGAAAAGTCTGCGTTACTGTGCGCGACGTTGTCAGCTTGCATCCAAAATAAAAGAAAGGGAAAGCAAAGTAGAATGAGGGGAGGGAGGAGAGGGAGCAGAAGAGGCACTCGATACCGGCAGAGTTCTGCACGGAGATAGTGATCCTGTCGTTCCTGGCGCCGCCTTTGCCAAAGTTGTTGTTCTGGCATGTATTTGTGAGCCCGAGGTTACGGGGTCTTAAGCCCAGGTGGGGTACCGACCTGGAAGTTGAACGCCGCTTCGGTGAAGCCGTAGCCTAAAAAAAGGAGGGAAATCAAGGTGGGAAGGAGGGGAAAGAGAAACGGGCGTAAGATACGACAGATCGTGGATACTGTTGACTATGTGAAATGCGTTGACCCGGGCGTTAATGTTCGCGGTGGTCGTCGGGGCAGTCGTCGCACTCTGCGGATAGTTGAAAACGAGACCCGCGGCCGATTGGGCCGTAGTCGCGGTCTGGGCGCCCTTGAACGAGATGGCGTTGTTACCGCTGCACACCAAACCAATAAGAAAAAGGATGGGAAAAATATCCGGCGAAGGATACGCACGCCGTGGTCCTGGGCGCAAAGTATCAGGAAAGTGAACATGACAAATTTCCTAATCGGGCTACGTGGTGGTGGTGGTGCCGTCGGAGTGCCAGCCGTCGGGGCTACGAGGGGTTTATTCGACTGAATACCAGGGGATCTGAGATCTCTCAAACAACGCACCTAGCTGGGATTGACGGTGGCGAAAAGTCAACATGTGATGAAATTTGATGAGCCCATCAAAACAAACTCACCCAGCGTATCCTGCGGGTCAAAGAGTCTGGAATTCCGGCGTCAGGATCTCCTTCTGGGTGGGGAGGACGAGATACTATCAACGAAACCCCCAATTAGTTCTGCTGGCATCGGCGTTGAAAAGACAGGGCATACCGAGGTCTTGGTGACAAAGTCGGTGAGGGAGAGGACATCGCCGGTGTGCGCGTCGACGAACGCCTCGAGCCACGCGTTGGTCTCAGCGTTCTGGATCTGCATGACGTGCGTGAGGCGGACGAACCGACTTCGAGCGCTAGGAACTCGAGCGTGGGCGGGTGCTCGTTGAAGGTCCCGTCGATCGTCTGCTCGGCCGACGCAATTGCGTCCTCGAGGGAGACGGTGGGGTCGAGGAGGCGACGTTCGCGAGGGACATGTGAGCGAAGCTCCCGGGAAAGGAGGAGAAGGCGTACTGGTTGGCACGAAGGAGCTCCCGAAGACAACGACCTGGGAACGATAAGATTAGTCGATTGATTGATCAGCTATTCGGAGCACACCTTGTCATCCTTGTTGAACGCTACGTTGGTGAGAGCATTGGCGACGGGGATCCCGTCCTATTATCCATTAAGACGCCCAGCTCGCACGATAATAGGAACATCCTTACAATCGCCTGCCGCACAAACACATGGTCAGACACTTCTCCAGCACAGCTACACTTGAAGGAGACGGCGTCGGCCGGAACGTCGAGGTGTGCCTGAATGAACGCGAGTGCCCTGTCCTCGATGGAGGCCTCTGCACGCTTCGAAGTGGGTGCTCGATACCTTCCCCGAAAGTCTGCAAGGGGATAAGAGAGTGAAGATAATTGTGTGTATGGACTCACCTGGTACGTAGACTCGGGATGGAAGGTGTTGAGTTGTAACCCGCGGCCGCGATCCTCAGACGGTTGGTCGCGTGCTTCAACGAAGCCGGCCACGGGGCGGCGAGCCCGGAAGAGGCGTACACGATCGCGAGGAAAAGGGCCGAGGCGAAGAACTTGTTGAAGGCGACCATGTCTGTCTGTAATGCAGCAGAGATGCGTGGGTTGTGAGGAGGGTCTCGCGCTTTTATGGCGAAGCCTTCGCCGGGCCCACATGCGGGGACGATAAGATAGAGCATGTTGTCGATTAGCTACTATTTAGGAAGGCCGACCCTCGAGGCGACATCATCTGAGGAGGAAAAGAACAATAGGCGCGGGAAGATTTTTTCCGTCCGTGCAGCAACCAGGAATCCAGATTTCACACGCAGATGGATCAAGACACAAATGGTGAAGAGCACCAACAGTGGAAAAAAGACAATATGGGCCGTGACGCGCAGCCAGCAAGTGCCAGGTCGAGGTGAAGCTCGTGGTAAAGCAGAGGGGAAAGAGAACGTGGGATCCCGCCATCACCGATCACGCATCAGCACAGCATTCGCTCTTGCTTCCCCCCGTTGCTCGCAACTTCAGTTAGGCCAACGCGCCTCTCGTGCCTTCAACATCCTAATGGTATAAGTCTCGGCTGCCCGATTCTTGAACCTCAGGCGGGCACTACCACCAAATGTGCAACTTAGACCAAATTTCGGGTACTCTGGTCAACTTGGATTTGCACAGCCTGTTTTCTGCAAGCTGCGACAGAGGTGCTCACCATTAGCTCTTGGTTACTTCTGTGCGACTCCCTCGATCTTCGCTTGTCGCGGTTCATGCTTCACTTTGATTTCACCGCTCCGAATACCTACTTCTCAACAGTTTCCGAATTTCAAGTTTTTTTGCCGGGCCCATTCCTCGACGTCCCGATTCAATACTTGCTTCCCGCTCCGTTGCAGTTGCCGTTGTCGTTGCAGTTGCCGATTGCCTCGTGATTATTTCACCACTTACGCTGCGTTTGAATCCCATTCCCCTGCTGGTTTGCCACCTCATTTCGAGAGCGCGGCAGTGAATCGACTAGTTTACTGCCTCATTTAGAGGGTCAAAACGGTGGCTATCTCATGGCGCCCCGTTATTCTCCCTTCGCTTCCCCCACTACGCAGGCTTCAGCGCGCACGTCAGGCGCACATTTCCTCAATGGGTTATCTCGCCGACCACGGTCACTAACGATGACCTTCGGTACGCCCGCGTTTTCGTACATCTCAAAATTCACTCATCCTCATCTGGTCCAAAGTAGATCTACGCACCTCCTCTACGCTGTAGAAGAGGGATTGGTCGGGGGGTAGACCAGAGTGGTGAGGGTCGAGTATAACCCTACGCTGCAGAGGTGAAAACGAATATATATACTAGGACTCGAATAAAATACTCAGCTTTGGTTTGGTAAGTCAGAAACTCTTCGACCCGTCTCTAGGTCGCTCGTACTCGATGTTGTTGCTCGGATTCGTTCGGACTCAGGTAGGCAAGATGGGGGGAGAAAGCAAGGGAGAGATCCCCTATATGGTTCAATGGCCGATCGCATGTTACATGAGAGGGGTGGCTGAAACGCGTTCTCTTGCGTCACCAGAGCCCAACTAGAGCCGATGCAAGAGTACAACGAGACAGGTAGATAAAGAGTCCATGGAGAGAGAGAAGAGAAAAAAAAGAAACTACACACTAATCACATCTTAGAACCAAAACCTGCCGGGGAATGCGCAAAGACAGATAGAGAGACAAGCGCTGCCCCGACAGACGCCCTGCACTGGATGGCCCAAGTCCAGTGCGAGTCGATCTCCAGCGCACACCGAGCAAGCCAGGTCCTCCGAGTGTGAGTTCGTGCGGAGTTTGTACAAACAGATGGTATGTAGTTCGTGTGTTCTGAGAAAAGATTAAAATATATGTGAGTATGAGGACGTATATGAGAGAAAGGAGATGGAGATATATATGAAAAACACCCGGCCCGTGGTCCCAACTCGAAGATATCGCGATATGCCGGTAGTGTTCGTTCTTGAAGTGGACACGTGACTGGGCTGGAATTCGTGAGGACATGCGCGTCGCGTGGAGATGTAACTTGGGAGGTGAATGGTTATCTTAGAACTGGAGGAGAGGAGAGGGAGATCAGAAATACAGAGAGTAAGAGGCGAGTAGGAAAAGGGTGGATGTTAACTCCGAGGAGGAGCTCATATGTAACACCTAGTGGCGTAATATCAACGAGCGTGCCGATCGGCACTTCCACAGAGGGGGGTACTTGGGATTTCGCCCTCGGAATCCCCGAAAATTAGGGAAGTAGGGGTGGAGGAAGGATGGAAAGAGAGAAATGATGATTAGGAAGGGAAGGGCGGAATGAGAGAAAAATAGAAAAGGAAGACTCAGCGGTTTGCGCAAAGAAGAAAAATCCCTCGATCATGAATGGACGTCCCGTCAGGATGCACAGACGCATGTACAGGCTCGCGATGCGTGCTCGACGGACACCGTTGAGGTACCAAGCTTCGTGACCCGTGAAACGAAAGAGAACCAGGATCGCTCGAGGATGGGAACTCGCCAACAATTCTGCTGGGAACTGAGCGCATGGTCCGTAGACGAATCTTTCCTCGAAGTCCAGGGGGTTCTGCTGAACGGGAAGTCCAGACGAGCGTTCGCAGAGATCGATCCGGTATCCGTGTTCGACGCGTAAGAAACGTTTAGCGATCTTCTTGAAGTTGTCGGCGTTCATCGGTTCGTTGTTCCAGGATGCTCCCGGAGGGTACGTGGCGGGTACCTGAATGGAATAGAACCGTCGCGGAGGTAATTGCGGATTTCGGACCAGCGCAAGTCACGATCTCTGCGGTACACGTAACGGACAACGGGGAACGACATCAACTCACCTTCTATCAGGAACTCCTCCATTGTGTCATAAGCGTAGCACAGGGCGAGATCATGAGGCAGCCAGCTCGCATTGCGACGCGGGTCCACCAGATCCCAGTCCACCAGGGGCTCGTGAGGGAATAGGTCAGGGAATCCAAGCGAGATATCCGTCGGCTCGTGGAAGTCGCGGACCGGATGGTTGTTCGGGACACGATCGCGTAAGGGCACATGAGTAATCCAGGAAGTAAACGCGGGGCAGTTCGACATCTTTTGAGTAGAGCGAGTATCCGGGAAGATGGGAACTGGAAGAAGGGAGAGGAGTGAGCGGGGTATAAATATGTTCTAGGGACAGGAGAAAAGATCGGCCAGAGTAAGACATAAGCGACGGAAAGAGAAGAAACATGTTTGATCGGCGTCTTGAACCGCGATCCGCGTGATTGACAGCGGAAGAGCGGCTGACAGCGGAAGCAATAAATAATCAAGACGCGGCCAAAATACCGTTCTTGGGGGATATGGAAAGTACTCAGCTTGTTAAAACAAGGCTCGAATAGCCAAGTCGAGGCGATATTGAAGATTCGATGCCTGTGGGGTGGATGAACCGGGACCAAGCGAAGTCTTGAGGGTCTGGTTGTCTGGGCGAAAATAGAACAAGCGCAAGCGGCGGATGTTGACGTGGCCTTTAAGTACGGCTCCACTGAGCTCCTGTAAATGAAAGATCCCTGTCCGCGCTTTTGGTGAATGATATAAGGACCAGAGTACGTCCACTTCTCTTTATCTCCCTTGGTTTCGTCCAATTTAGACTCCCGCAGCCAACGTACATTCCCACTTCGTAATCCGCGAAATCGAAGGAGAAATGGTGGCGTTTGTGGAGGTCCTCGATGGCGCGCTCGCGTGTTCGACGTAATTTCTCGCTGGCCTCTCGCAGTTTCGGGTCTCGACGACTGATCTGGATCGCGCGGATGGTCAACAAATCCTCGTGAGTGCGAACTTTGTCCCAATCCAGAGTCTGCCATGTGATTTCAGCCATATCGAAGCAAATACCGGGTGCACACCGTAGAGCAATAGTAGGGAGAAAACCCAGTAGCACGGCTGACAGTAACTCGAACAGCAAACAGTACTGCGTGAAGATATTTCGGCCAGTTTGCTTTGGCGTCTCCTGTGCACTTGTAAATAGCATCGACAATTGGTTGATGACCTCGTTCGACCGGCGCGTTTCCCTCGGGATGGTACGCTGTAGAAATTATGACAGTACAATGATACAGCGAAGAGAGAAGGGAAAAGGACTTCCTTTTTGAACTCAGGGCCACCGTCCATCGTGATGAAGGGGACACACGCGAATCTACAGACAATATTCTCGTAGATGAACTTGGCGACCGATTTGGCGTCTAGAGTCCGCAGCGCCTTGGCTTCTGGCCAGAGAATCGTAGGTTCGACAGCGTGGATGATGTAATTCAGGTTGCCGACTCCAGCGCTCATATGGATACTGTCGAGATTGAAGTGTCGAAGGAGGGGAGCCTGCCAAGAGACGTCGTAGGGAAGCATAGGGACGCGCTTGATCGCTTTCTGGCATTCGATGCAAGACCTGACAAAGTAAGTAATATCTTCGTACATATTGGGCCAGTAAAATCGGTCACGTAGCTGGGAGTAGACGGCGTCTCTACCACGGTGTCCACACTCGTTATGAGCTTCCGCCATTAAGGTACCACGTTTGCTGAGGTCTTCAATGATGAGTCGAGGTAAACGATCTGTTCCCTTCCTCGGAGCCAACCAAAGACGATCTTGATGAAGTAAGTATCGACGAGCACGCTTTGAAAATTGCAACTTATCTCTGTCTGAAAGAAGACGTGCCGGATAATTCCCAGTAGACAGGAATTCACGCAACTCTTCCCACATCTCTGGACTTTCCTCGTCGCGCTTGCCATGCGAATGACCTGTAAATGTGGTAGCCAACTCGTCGAGGGGGATACTTTGCATGTAAGTTCCGGTCTCGAAGAACTCGAGAGAAATATATTCGTCACCCAGTAAAAATTCCGAGGTGATTCCTGCCTGTGTCTTGCGAAGGAAGAACTCCGGGAGGGAACGCACATTATGTGGTCGAACATAGCGAAGAGAGGAGTAGGCAAGGTATGAGTTTGGAAGCGAGGGGTCCAGTTGATCCTCAGAGAATTCGCCAAGTTCGAATCTGGGCTCGTCATGGAAGGCTCTGGTGAGTCGGTAGATCGGTACGATCGAATCCGGTGGCGAGAAACTGCTGATGAAAGGAGAAGATAGTCGAGTATATGTAGAGTCAAACAAGAACTTCACCGCGGATGTGGTAGTTGCGCCTGGGGGTGCATTGTGAGCTCCGGAATAGATCACATCGAGATAGGCGTCGAGAAACTCTTCGGGGTCTTGATCGTCGTAGTTCGTGTCGGTAGGTGCAGGAGGTCGACGAGAGAGAGCATCCTCCATCTTGAATGCCTCGGCGCGCACGTGATGAGGTTCAAAGTCGAAAAGGCGGATCCATGCAACCCAGCGAAGCAGTGGAGCATTGGGCACATCGTCCGGTTCTCTAATCATTTTAGCGAGCGATAGGGCGTCATGATCAAGACGGAAATGGACTCCCCAAATGCGATGGCGAAGCTCTTTGAAAGCACGAAATACGCCATACACCTCGGTTTTTGGCTGGCCGTAGTTTTGCTCCGTGGCGCTGAAAGTACACGAACCGTAGAGAGTAGGGCGTTTTTTCGGATTTCGATATCTGGTAGACACCCAACCGGTTCCTTTCCAGGAAGAGTCGACTCCGACTATCATCAATCCTTCGTCAGAAGCTCGAGGACGGTGAGTGATCAACTTAGCGGCTTTGTAGTCCAGGCGAAGCAATATTGGCGCCGAAGTAACGAGCTGTTTGATGACATCCTGGGCGTGAATGGCCTCCTCTGTGATATGGAAGACGACAGTGACAGTCCGGGTAAGTTCTGTGAGAGGCTTAACGATTATAGAGAAACCCTTTATCCATCTGCGACTTCCGCCCGCGACTCCAAGGAAGCTGCGAACTTCAGTAACCGAAGTCGGAATTGGCCAGTCCAGGATCCGCTGCACCAGACTCGGAGAAATCTTCCATCCTTCGTACGAGACGACAGAACCTACGATATGAAGGTCAAAAGCAGCGAGAGTAGTTTTCGCACCTGAAGCCGTTATTCCAGCCATAATAAGTGTACCGAGGAAATCATCGAGGTTGCGGGCATATTCCCACACGAAACGGCGGATGTTAGGGTTCTCAGGAATTGAAACGTTATCATACCGAGTAGGTGGCCCCTTTACACCACAGTCGTCGACGAACGGGTTCGCAATCTCGGGCATGACAGGCTTGAGAGCGTGAGCTGTTCGGAGGCTGAACTGTTGCAATCGCATTGGTGTATCCGTGCGCCATAGTCGCTTGCTGCTTCGGGCCGACTGGGGAATGGAAGGCTTGCATAGGTCGGGACATGGGATGGATCCAGATGGCGTCAAAACCTGAAAATAAATCTGCTAGCCCATACATGGAATAACCGACGAAAGACTCAGCGAATTCGTTGACGTTGGTGATCATTGCCGCGTCTTGGATGCTAATCGCGTTGAGCGGCTCAAGGTTGAGAATAATACGCACCGGGGGAACTGAGCCTGGTTTCTTCATTACTGGGAACATAGCGCATCGATAGCTGGAGACAGTCGTCTCAAAACGACCGGATTTCTCGTCGTCGAGGATGACTTTGCGAACGTCGTCCATGAGGGCCAAGGGAATAGGAATGGGTCGACTTTGCCACGGAATATGTTCGATAGTCGGAAAGACGTAGTCTGGGTAATACTCCCTGGAAAAAGAGCCTTTCTCTGCATATTCGAAGGCAAAGGCGGACTCACGGGTGACGGCAATGAAAGCCAACAAGTTCGTCTCGTCTTCTGACAGTATGCCTGGTTGGATTTTGGCGAGCATGGATTCGAGGCGTAGGAGGGTGACACGAGAGCCGAATTTCAGTGTGCGATAATCTGAGGGATGGGCAGGCAGGTCAGTAAATGATGTGCGTGGGATAGGAAGGAAGGCGTTGGCTTCTAAGTCCGGTTGAGTGGTCGCGACAGGTTTAACTTTGCGATCGACTGGCTTGTAGCGTTTCGGTTTGACTGGCGCTTTGCCAACTGTCGTGGCGGAAATCCATCGTTCAGCTGAATCGGTTCGACGGGATCTTTGGATGGTACTGGGGGAAGAAATATTAGTGAGGAGACGTTCAGTCCATTGGGTACGTGGAATGGAATCGGAATCGGGACGGGAGGACAAGTAGTAGTCGTACAGAAAGGTATCAAAAGAGGAGGGGGGAGACAAGTCCAGGAGGGAATCGAAATCAGAATACTCAGCTTTGCCCATTAACGCTTCGAGAGATCTCCCAAGGGTATTTGAGGGGGAGGGGTAGGAGATCGCACTTGAACTCCCCCGTATTAAAAATCCTCGTTGTAGTAGTCCTCGTCTTCGACTTCTTCAATCGTCGCTCGATGGTTGCGTGTAATGGTAGTCGCGTTGCGGGGATCCTCTGGGTCAGTAATGGTAACAACAAGTGTAGGATTAACGCGCCTATCACCTCCCTTCCACAAATACATGCTCACTGCACCAGTACGTTCGTAGTCCAGTCGCGCAGCGAACCACTGAAGGAAGGGCTGTCCAAGAATGAGGTCGTGGTGTCCAATTTCCTGGTGCGAGATGAAAAGATGATGAGGGAAGGTGTGACCGCCAAGTCGCATCGGAACGTCCGTCGCGCAACCTCTCAGCTGCTCAGGGCCTCCATGGATGCCTTTCAGCGCCCATTTCATGCCTTCGAAGTCGACTGGTAGGTTGCAGCGTGTGGGAACAGAACGACTAGCAAGGTTCAGCTCAGATCCAGTATCCAGCATAGCACTCAGCTCGATATCTCCGATTTGGAGGGTTACGGATCCAGTACTCATCGCAAAATATCTGCCTTCAGGGACTTTCGCAATCGCACTTCCGTAGTTTACTAGAAACTCCCGGATCTCGTCAGTAGAAGCCTCGGTGTAGACACGATTGGGATACGAATCTGCGTTGAGTCTTTCGACAGGTAAATTGTTCTCGAAAACATCGGAAGAATACTCAGCTGTTTTCGTAACGTACTCCCGTTTAGAACGCGTGGCCTCCGTGAATAGTTTCTGTAGCTGAGGGCTGAGACCGACAACTTCGAGTAAGGGAAGCGTAATTTGGGTGTTCATCACGTTCTCGAAAACAGCTTTGGCGTCAGCTCGCTCTTGGATCTCTGAGGTAATAATGTACTTATCTCCAGATGGTTTCTTGGCATCGCGCATCACAATATCGTCGGACTTGGAGTTTGATGGCCGAGAGTCCTTCCAACCGTCGGCTCTATTGATAGGATTAGTGGGAGGAGGAATGGAAGGTTGCGATTGGACAGTAGGAGCAGACGGCTTAAGCACCGGCGGAGGTACCTGAGCCATATGAGGTGGTACCTCACGCGTTTTACCTTTGCCGTCAGGACGTTGGATAGGATCAAAACGAACTTGTTTCTCAGTATCTTTCCCTGAGCGGGTCACGGGGTTAGCGTCTCGGTTCAAGAAGTCAAGGGAAGATACCGCAAAGTGATTTCCAGTAAGAACTCTGGTCGATCCGTATGATAAACCCATGGCGTTCGTCCTAGCGGCAGGAGCGGCAGCAGCAGCACGGTCCCGAGCAAGAGCACGAAGGTATTCGGCCACACCGCCCACGAAACCAGGAGGAATTCGCGGTAGGTCGCTCCCATCCGGTAACACATACCTAGACAAGTTAGTATCGTAACGTATGAACTCAGCTTGGATCATCAGGGGCGTCTCTGGACAGTTACGAAGGCCCAAGTCGTGGTCATTCGTCTTTCCACACATGAAGCAGCGCGGGGGTCCACGTTCGAAACGAGTTTGTTGGTTCTGGTTCTGTCCAACCTGGTTAGCAGCGAAATTTGGAGGCGTCGCACCCGTCTGAGCCCGAAGGGCTTCCATCTGTATCGTCATGCGTTCCATCTGTCGAGCTAGATCGTCCATCTGTGTGGGAGCTGACGTCGGAGCAGTAGTGGGTAGTGTGAAGATACTAGGGCCTGTAGGAGCACTCAGCTGGGTAGAGTCCGTTGCCTCGTTCCAGGGGTTGAAGTCGAGTGAGTCCTCGTCGAAGCGTTTCTGAAGATAGCCAATAGACTGTTCGATGGAGGGAGGATCAGAACGCTTACGATTTTCTTCCGGTACTTGCTCGAGGAACCAAGTTTTCACCGTTTTAGGAATACCTGCGATGAAGTAAAAATCACGTTCCTTCTCTGTAATCCTCGCTTTCTTGATGAGCGGAACTGCGATCTGGGAAAACCCTCGGTAGTACGTGGTAACGTCAGTCATATTGATGAAAGGGGACGCATCATATGTCTTGGAACAAAAATCCTTAAGCATCGCTTCGGTGTAGTCGGGGACTCGGTCGGCGTGACCATACAGTAACTCCAGCTGTTTCTTAGCTTTATTCCACGTCTTACCTGTTACCTCGGGGTCGAATTCGGGCATGAAACGAATCAGTTTGCGAACGTCCTCGGTGGAATAGTCCAAGATGAAAGAAACCAGTTGATCCTTGTCCGAGATGCCGGCGTTCGCTCCGTGTTGCACTATGCTGGTGAGGAAGGAGGTGACCTCCTTCCCCTCGAAGCGAGGAGCGCTGGAAGAGCGCGCAGAAGGCATGGGAGCCAAGAGAACGTTGGGAGTAGCAGTGGTCGACATGGTAGCCACTACAAGAGGTATAATGAAGATAGGGGTTTAGACAGGAGGAAACGGGGACGCAGCTGGTATATAGCAGCGGAAAACCTTCACCCTCGCGGTGGGCTCCACTGTAGAAGAAGGGTTGGTCCGGGGGGTAGACCAGAGTGGTGAGGGTCGAGTATATACCCTACGCTGCAGAGGTGAAACGATATATGTACTATAGGACTCGAATAAAATACTCAGCTTTGGTTTGGTAAGTCAGAAACTCTTCGACCCGTCTCTAGGTCGCTCGTACTCGATGTTGTTGCTCGGATTCGTTCGGACTCAGGTAGGCAAGATGGGGGGAGAAAGCAAGGGAGAGATCCCCTATATGTTCAATGCCGATCGCATGTTACATGAGAGGGGTGGCTGAAACGCGTTCTCTTGCGTCACCAGAGCCCAACTAGAGCCGATGCAAGAGTACAACGAGACAGGTAGATAAAGAGTCCATGGAGAGAGAGAGAGAAAAAAAAGAAACTACACACTAATCACATCTTAGAACCAAAACCTGCCGGGGAATGCGCAAAGACAGATAGAGAGACAAGCGCTGCCCCGACAGACGCCTGCACTGGATGGCCCAAGTCCAGTGCGAGTCGATCTCCAGCGCACACCGAGCAAGCCAGGTCCTCCGAGTGTGAGTTCGTGCGGAGTTTGTACAAACAGATGGTATGTAGTTCGTGTGTTCTGAGAAAAGATAAAATATATGTGAGTATGAGGACGTATATGAGAGAAAGGAGATGGAGATATATATGAAAAACACCCGGCCCGTGGTCCCAACTCGAAGATATCGCGATATGCCGGTAGTGTTCGTTCTTGAAGTGGACACGTGACTGGGCTGGAATTCGTGAGGACATGCGCGTCGCGTGGAGATGTAACTTGGGAGGTGAATGGTATCTTAGAACTGGAGGAGAGGAGAGGGAGATCAGAAATACAGAGAGTAAGAGGCGAGTAGGAAAAGGGTGGATGTTAACTCCCGAGGAGGAGCTCATATGTAACACCTAGTGGCGTAATATCAACGAGCGTGCCGATCGGCACTTCCACACCGGGAAACGGTCAAATATTGGGTGAGAAATTATTGTTTGTCCGAGTTGTAGGTGTGTCCGGATCGGTGGGGGGAGATAGTATGCAAACATTCTGCAGCGGCAGTCAGCAGCACTTGGCAGCGGAAAAATTGGCAGCTTGCAGCGGCACTTGGGGGTTTTCAGCGGCAGTCCTGCAGCACTTGCAGGGTGTGACATGTTGAGTTCTGCGAAGCCGTTCAGCTGCGCAAAGCTGTTGGCAATCGGGCCTTGAACAAGTCCGAGTGCTTCTCCTGCGCGCACCCGCATCCGTTGTGATACCGCAGCTGCAAAGCTGTAAGATTTTACTTTTCCGTATATTTCTACTCACTACGCCGTAGCTGTAGTTGTTCCGTACATTTTCCGTACCGAGTATTTATACGCCCGTGTCTTGGACGCACCTCAGACATTGTTTCACACAACTTAAAGTCTGAGGTGAACTAACCATTGTACCGTTATATTTATTGTACTCACGTACTTGTAGTTATACAGTTAACTGGCTCATAACGCATATGGTGGTGGATGCCCAAACCCTATGCATTATGAGCCATATACATTGCGAGATCATTCCCACGGTGTGACATAGATGATCTATGTCACAATGTTGTCACAATTCTGCCAATTCTCACCGGAAAGACAGGATCTCTGGTCCCGGTAAAAGTAAGAGGGTGTCACTGTTGTTTGTTGTTTCATGGTCTTTCTCAAACATCTCCAATAGAGGTCGGTGATAGTTACATAATAGTAGTGTCTGGTGATTTCACCCCAAATATGCAACTGGAGGGTCCATTCAAGAATTTTTCTGAGGGAAATACCACCACAAAACCATTTTTGTCCTCCAAATACATGAAACAAGACAAAAAAGTATAATTTTGCTCCTCAAAATGTATAAAATTGCTCCAAAATCCTATGCATTATGCATTATGGGCAAAAATGCATAAACCCCAGCCTACCAAGTTGGTGGACAGCCAAATCCGATGCATTATGAGCATTATGCATTACGACCTAATACATTATGAGCCAGTCAACTGTATTCTTTTAGGTGAATATAGATGTTGTTTCACACAACTTAAAGTCTGAGTTATATTCTTTTAGCAATCTAACTACAACATGACACTGCGGCAATGTGACATTGTAGCGGCAGTTCGGCGGCAGTTCAACTTCAGTTCAGCGGCAATGTTGCAGCACTCAAACTTCTCTTGGCTGGTCTCCATTCTCCCATAGACTGCATTTGAACACTGTAGAAGAGGGATTGGTCCAGGGGGTAGACCTGAGTGTGAGGGTCGTGTATATACCCTAGGCTGCAGATTTGAAACAGTATATGTATAGTAGGCAACGGAAATAGGACTTAGCTATAGAACGGTGACTCAGTGACTCCTTGACCCATCTCTAGGCCACTCGTGTTCGGTAAGACAAACAAGTTAAGCTCAGATTTCGGACAGAGATAATGGGGGGAAGCAAGAGAGGAAGATCCCCTGTTTCAATTGGCAAGGGTTTAAATACTGTGATCAGGGTAGCTGAAACACGTGCTCGTGCATCACCAGAGCCCATAGAAACAGAATACAAATGAAACTTGCTATGTGAGAGTCCATGGTATAATAAAATAACCATACCAGTTGTTAATCGCCTCGTCAAACTCATACTGACCAGAGATGCACAAAGATGAATAGGGAGATCACGCTGCCGCCTCAGCGTGTGCGGGAGGTAGACAAGGTCTCCGAGCATATTGATCCCAAGTGCAATCCGAGAAGGTAGAGCCATTCGAGTCGACATCACAACCAGGGGTTGTACATCACGAGAGGTAGGACAGGAAAGGAAATGAAAATGGAGAGTGTGTATATGATGGAGGGGATGAGAGAGGTAAAAGAGAGACGCACCATTGTCCTTCCAACTGGGAGAAAACACAAGTTGAACATGGAGACAACTTGATGTCTCGGACATGTGATCGTCCAGAGTGCATGAACTTTGTGCGCGTCACGTGGTATTCGGGATGGAAACAGAGATTCTAAGGAAAACTGACAGTAGGAGAAAATGGTGAGTCATTCATATAGAGAGGGAGTGTAGGTATATGAGTGGTCTTTAATGCCTGAGGAGGAGCCTGCGTACTACTCTTTAAGAGGTAATAGCAACGAGCATGCCGATTGGCACTTCCACAACACCGTCACTGCCACAATTAAACCCCCCCGCTGCTATTCAAGTCATTCAACTATTATGATGCTTGTTTACTGAATTCAAACTAGAAAGATTAACTGCCAAGTTACATAAATAACATCTGGTGAGTCGCCAACCATGATGTCTTTACATCCAAAATCAGCGTGAGGACAGAGTCAATAGTGCCGGGAGCCAGGTAAATTAGGATTCAACAATTGTCCTGATAAAAGGAAAGGCATCCAAACCTTGAAAATGGCACTTCAAACTCTGCTCACGGGCTTTACAGTGTCATTTGAGATGCATTTATGGGGAGAGAGAAAAGCCCCGCAATATAACAGCTCCACCGTTCATGAGAGGTAGTCCCGGAAAAATTGTGAGCTGTCGTACCAGATAGAAGAAG
The DNA here is from genome assembly GCA_029378375.1 of Mycena olivaceomarginata. Taxonomy (NCBI): domain Eukaryota; kingdom Fungi; phylum Basidiomycota; class Agaricomycetes; order Agaricales; family Mycenaceae; genus Mycena; species Mycena olivaceomarginata. Next base: position 63,175 of record JARKIC010001993.1, on the reverse strand, counting down.
ACCTCAAGTGTTGAACTGAGAGTTATATATGCCAAAGAGAATGAAGGACGAGCAAAGGACAAGATCAATAAGATACATCTCGTGGAAATACGGTCCAAGAACGATGGCTAGAGTTCAGGTTGGCACCTGATTCCAGGAAATTCCATCAGGTGAGTGGAGTCCCAACCCTTCCTGTGAAGGAAGTGATGGGTGTGCGCACAAGCAAGCGTGTAATTGGTGAGAGAAGCAAGAGAGACGCGCTAGCACTCTGACCCCTTTTGGAAAGCTGTTTACATGTAAACGGGTGGGTACAGGTTCCCTGTTTATGGGTCCACCCGTGGCGTAGCCGTCCCGTTGATAGAGAATGCCACGAATATGAATATTCACCGAAACCTTGAAACTGATATTCACATTCATACAAGTATTGATGGCAATTATTGGTTGCTTAGTAAGCAATATTCATGAATATTTGCGAATATCAACTATTCAGATTCAACAACTTGAAATATTCACTATTTGGAAATTATTCATGAGTAAATCATCTAATCAACACCATCAGCAATTTTCGGCTGTAATTTGCATTTCGGGGTTCTGACTCTGGGTCTAGAGCATCAAGTTTGCAAATTGCCGATGTTTACAGTATCCTCGGGGCATATAAGTTTGTGAATCATAGAGAATACCACAAATATATATTTGTGAATATGAATATTCACCAAAACCTTGAAACTGATATGAAGAATTTGCAATATGTATTTGTAGTTTGAAGTCCAAAAACTAGTCTGACAGCCAAACTTTTAATGTTTTCTGCTGACCCAGGTGCCTCCCAAGTTCATCCAGAAGACCACAAATATTCAATGAATATTTGCCACTACAAAAACTGCTATTCGCATTCGCACGAATAGCACAGCCACAGCCATTCACGAATATAAATATTCACTATTTGTGAGTGGATACTTGCGAATATTCGCGATATTCACTACTCATGGCATTCTCTACCTGTTGAGAGTCAACCATGAGATGTTGATGGTATGGGTGCATAACCATCTTTACGGCCCATCGTCCTGTAATTTTACGGGACAGTTTGATGCCCTAATCTTGTTCTTATGCATAATGTTCCTGTTTTTTTCCCATTTTGAATGACAAACGAAGGGTTTTGCATGGCTCGGTCTTTGATGGACACAAGGTATTAACTTTTGGCAGGCTACTGCACCAGGTATGTTGAATTAACAGTGTCCTGTTCAAGGACTATTTTTTATATATCTCAATTTAAACAGAAATTAGCTAGATCTGTCACCAGAACCTGATACCAGAGGATCAGGGCTACACGTTCATCCAGAGATCTCAAGCTCCAATTTTTTTGGTTGTCAGGAAAAGTGCCGCAGGCTTGAAATGCCATGCAGCGGCGGTGTGACCATGTTGCGGCAGCGGCACAAATGATGCTACAGCAATCTTACGGTAACAGCGGTTATCTGCGGCAGCGGCAATGGTAAAGCAGCACTTTCACCATGCCCGCAAAATAGTCACCCTTCAGTTGGGGCAGTGTGGTAACCAGAGTAAGGCCACACCTCAATTCTATCCCTTTCTGAATCGTCGACAAATGAAGTGGGTTCTGTCTTTTGAACAGTTCGGTTGAGATTCGGGGCACTATAATCCGTGTGGAGACTAAAAAAAACCTTTTCAGGTAGGGCGAACTCTGAAATAATGTTGGTGTTCTGTGCTTTTGTGGTGATGGTTGAACTTAAATTCTGTTACATGGATGTTCAACTCCCAGATGATTGCTTAAGAACCCTGGCCAGCTAAATGCAAGAGAACCTAGCCCGACTCTGGAATTTCACAACAAAAAATAAAACGAGAATGAAGAACAACGGCCGCAGAGCAAGCAAAAGGGATTCCGAATTGGGGAATCGAATCCTGGGCTGCGGCGGCCTCAATGTACCCTTCAGGCATTCGTGAAATTGTCACCCCTACACCAATTCAGACATGGAGAGGTGGAAAAATAGGTACAGGACTATAGATTTCCATCTTGGGCACAGCAGTTGAAAGTTGGTTGTATCTGATAATGTTGGCTGGAAGCTAATTCAACGCTTCATTGGCAGCAGACCTAGACAGACAACGGTGAGCGGATAATTGGGAAGGGTGGACATCTGAATGTCCACAGAATTGCCGATCTAGTCTTCCACTATCGGACTCAATAAAACAAAAATTCAGATAGTGTAAGGGGCATGGAAACTAGCGGGGGAATCTGAAGTATAAATATGGGTACTAGAATACATAAGCGGAAATACTACGCACCTAGTGGGGGAATCCGAAGAGAAGAAAGGATGAGGAGGATTCCTACGGTAGGCGGAACTTATATACTAATCAGTAACTACCCAGTAGCATGTGTCCGGAGGTATCTACAGTGATCCTGGGGCTGATCACATAGCACGTGCTGGCGAGAGTGGACAGATGTCCCAAATGGTTGGACGGGCCAATGGACGGGTGCAGGATTATCCGGAGTGGTGGCCAGAAAACCGTCCGGAGCATTGGACGGAAAAGTCTCTGGAGTGGATCCGGCTGGAAGGGCAAAAGCAGCCGGAGAAACAGCCGGAAAACCAGCCGGAGCAGGGGTTCTCCTGGCATCACCCCCCCCCCCCTTGGAATACGGTGTCCTGACATACAAAGCGGATGGTCTTGTCACACCTCTGGAAGGACAGCGAGTCGAAGGCGGCCGAGGCAATCCGGCGGGGAGTGTTGGGGTAGCAGCGGTAGTAGGCATCAATGGCATCCTTGGTGAAGACATCAGAGTGCTTTACCCACTTATTTTGTTCTGGACCGTAACCCTTCCATTGCACCATATACCAGAGGCTGCCATAGTGTCATGAATCGCCCGGGTTCTACTTTTTCGCGCGACATGTCTGTATGGATACAGACGTGTCTTAGCGGTACGGGACTCTCATGACACCACCACGTGACCTTCTCACGGTTGAAACCCGGCCTCAGATTCTAAAGCCGCAGCCTCGAGGAGTCTGCGCCACAGGATACGGAAGACGTTAGGGACTAGGAACCCGTACAGACGGATCCTAGTCCCCGGATGCACCAACAGCTGACACAGAAGCGTACATGAAGTACAGGAGTGGTTGCAAACCGATCGGGGTTTGAACCACTGGATACAATGACACTCAGGATTAGGGAACCCGAATGTTGGGTCCCCTAAGTCCTCCGACACCACGTAAACCAACACAAAGGAGTCTAGGAGCATCAGCATTAACACTCCTTAATGCTGCGGTACAGGAACTGATCGCGATTAACTGCGATCACTCTAATTTATTAGAAGCCTATATAAGCACGGTAGAATCTCCATGTACAGTAGATTCTACCTCGTCTAATCTCAGGCTTCTACCTTGGCTTGATATAGGCATTGTCTCCACCCTGCCCCGCTTCCTCCACATCGTACTACGGGTTGTATCCACGCCCCGGGTTGTATACCTGAGTGGATACCATACCCTCTTCGACTCGTTCCGGGTTCCACCTCGCATCCCGACCTACGACATACGGCCTCCTAGGGAGTACGCCGTACGACTGGTCCTACTGCTCAGGGAACACACGAGCTACTAGCGTCTATCGGGTTTCTCCTGGTTGGGGTTCTCGCCAGGTTACTCGCTGTTTAGCCGACCCAGAGGCCGTTGCTGACACATAGCAGACCTGTGCTTTGAGGATCTCGGCGACCTCCCACCTCTTGTTTCCGTCTGTCTGGAGGACGGGCAGAGGCTCATCATTCCGAGGGTGTCTTCCCACAACCTGCACGACCATGAAGGGTCCGAGCTGCTTGTCCGAGAACTTGGGTGACGGACACGTTGTTTTGATGTTGGATGTGTCCACCCAGACTCAGTCGCCTACCTTGATCTCCGGCACGGGCACGCATTGGCGATTGTAGTACAGCTTGAACTTGTCCTTGGCTTTGACGAGGGTGGTTTTGGCTTTGGACACTCCAGCGGCGATCCGGTTGCGGAATTCATTGACAGACTCGTCAGTGGAGCACATGCCGTTCGGCTCGAAACCCATCCAAGGGAGGCGGGAATTGAGAGAAACAAAACGAGATAACGAGGAGTGATGCCACTGAGCTTTTGTAAGATCATGTCGCGAGCACGCCACACGCTGCTACCGCAAAACTTCCGGGTCATTGGCTCATTGTTTCGTCCGGTTCCCAGCAACGGCCTGCTAGTCTTTTCATTGGCGATAAGACAATGCGTGTCGGCCGAAGTCAGCCGAAGGGACAAATCTACACACACCGATAAGCACTGCTTCTTTCTTTGCTTTCTCCCACTTCGTCGGGCTTCACGGTTTCTTCTATCTTATTCCTGTTTGAATCCTCGATGTATCGGTCATTCCCGACTCTTATATTTGCTATGTAGGCCGTAATCCCAATCCGGCTTTCCAAACTCCCAACCGTAAGCAGCGCTACTTCTCAATCTTCGCCTAGTCTCCGTAACAGATACCCTATATTGATGACGAACAAGTAAGTATCAATATAGGGTCTGTTAGCAAACACGACCATCTTGTTGGCCGACCCATCAATATTTTGCGGCCTTGCTCTGGGACCCCTTCTCAGGCAATAATTCGGCAAATATTTGAGCATGTAGAGGTCCTTCTAATGAGACAAACCTTCCCTTACACCTAAGCGATTGGCACGGCTATTGTGATGATATCGGATAGATTTGCGAACAACAGATTATCTAATCATTTTTTTGCTTGATCATGGATTGAAGGATTGGCTAGCCAAAACACTTAATTCTTGCTGGAGGATATCATCAATTTCACTTCATGAAACTGTACAGACTGTTTTACATCCCAACTTCAGCAGAGCTGCCAGAGCAGAAGCAATCTCACCCGAAGGGGCACGAATATCAAACTCTTTCGGTCCCTGGCTTTCGCTATCCCTACCAGGGTCCTCCTTTTCTTCTGCTGGCTCTCTTGTTTCCGGACTGCTGTGTTATCTAGGTGCATTTCTGAGCGGTCAATGAACCATTGGGTTAGGCTTGCAATAACCGTTAGAGACACGGTTGAGGTGCATATTATTCTGGAGACGACAATCGACAAGAAATCAACCCAGCGGATGTTCATTGGCAGAAGGTTGAGTGTGAGGTTCAATATATCGAGGTACGAGATCAGGTAATATTGAACTGTCTGTCTGCGAGAGACTAAGTATGAGGCTGAAGATAGGTATTTGGTGGTTTAGTATACCGTTCGTGGCGAGAACATCATCCGAGCATTCGATGCGGCGACTGGAGAAGAGTACCACCGGGATTCAGGCTTTCCAGAATTTGAGGGATGGGCAACTCGTACTTCACTTGTCCCACGATCTCGGTAGTTTGGTGAATTTAAATCACTGAGATTCGACGGATGATATGGTAGTTGCGGGACAAGTCCAAGCGACATGTTTTGTGTAACTCACAAATCTAGAGATTAGTCATCGTTTTCGCGGCATATATACGTTGAATTTCTGAACGGCGAATGCAGAACCGTCTCGGAAGCGATTCCGAACCATTCATTCTCGTTTACCGCGACTTTCCATGCTAGCAAGAACTCGAACCGTATATCGACAAGTCAATCGATACATAAAGGTAGTCGGCCAACCGGCCGATTCTAGCTATCAAGTCCACAAAATAATAGATACATAAAGCCGCCTTACATGCGCTCATGAGTACACCGGCCAACTCAAACTCGGCCCAATACAAACCAACCTCACCTCCCCGCCCTGCCCCCACCCCTCACCGACAACGCCTCCTCCGCCCTCCGCCGCCTCTCCCTCTCGTCCCTCAGTTGACCCTCCAACACACCAACCTCCTGCCTCCGCTCATGCACCTCCCCTCCACGCGCGCGAGCCGGTCCGAAAGGCGCGCGATCTCCTCCGCGGAGTGCCGGCGGAGACTCGCCATCTCCATCTGCAGGCGCTCGACGATATCGTCTGCGCCCGGATGGCCGGAATGCGAGTGCGAGTGCGCGGAATGAGCATAAGAATGGTGCGAGTAAGAAGAGTGCGCAGAGTGCGCGCTCTCCGCGGGGGAGAATTGGCGCGAAGTGGGTGCGGCGTGTAGCGGGGAACGCCGTGCAGGCGAGGCGAGGAGGTGCGGGGCGGCGGCTGCGGATTGGTGTGGAGAGGAGAGGAGGCGCGCAGTGGGGGTTGCGTTGGGGCGTGGAGAGGCGTCGTGGGTTTGGCGCGGTGAGGTGTTGTGGTTTTGGTGCGGGGACGCGAGGTGGGCGGGACCGGATGCGGATGCAGGTTGATGAGGCGTCGTGATGATGCGTTGAGGAGATTTGAGGAGTTGTGGCGGTGGAAGCGGAGGTGGGATTGGCGGAGTCCGTATGCGCTGCGGAGGAGGAGGCGTGAATAGCTGGGGAGGCGTCATTTGGTGAGGAGGCGCGATTTGGCGCGGGGAGGCGGAGATGGGTGAGTGCGTCCGCCGGGAGGCAGTTCGCTGCGCAGAATAGTCGGGAGGGAGCTGCGGGGGCGGGAAGTTGAAGGCCGGCAGGGAATTTTCGGGCGCCAATCCTCGGCTAAGAGATCGGCGGCGATGCGGAAGCTGCCCCTCCTCCTCGTCCTCGCTCCCACGCTCGTCAGCCTCTTGTTCCTGCGGAGAACTATCGCTCTCCAGCTCGTCGACGAGCTCGTCGATTTCGTCGTCGTCTTGGTCTTCGTAAAGTAGCATGTCGATATCGTCATCGTCACCCTGACCTGTCGGCTCAGGGTCAACCGATGGCCCTGGGACGGGAGAGTCGTTCGCGATCGGCTTAATCGCCGGGGGAGGCAAATTCGACAGCGTCGAATCAGCAACTGGCTCAGGCGATACTTCCACCCGAGGGCGTTTTCGTGGCTGTGTGGGTGAAAGCGGCTCGGCCCTCCGTCTGGACGAAGTTACCTCCTCCATTGTTCTCGAGGAAGGTCCCGCCTCCATCCTCCTGGACGAAGGTCCGTCCGGCCGTGTTGCGGAAGGAGAGACCTCTTCCAGTCTACTGGACGAAGGGCCTGCTTCCGGTGGCCCATCATCCTTCTTTTTCTTATTCGGTTGTCCGCGCTTGCGCGGCCGTTTTGTCCCCGGAGGCGCCAATAAATTTACCGTCCAGTACGAGCCAAATCCCGGATCGCTCCCCGCTCTCGGCTTGCGTTCAAAGAGCCGATTGAGCGAAAGAAGATGCCGTACGGATTGCTATTGACGATACGCGATAAATGATTGCCCCAGGGCAACAAAATTAGCATACCTTCCACGAGGGGCCGGCCGTTCTGTAGTATGCGTATTTTTCCTCCATTGCGGCGTATATTTCGCGTATGGTGAGACCTTTTCGGGGACTGCCCAATATTGCACAACGGAGAATGACCGGGAGGGTGTGCTGGGGTCTCCCATCGGTATCTGGCAAGCAAGAAAGAGAGTCGGGGCAATCTGGATGCGCCATATGCGACAAAGGGTCGTAATCGTCGCGATCGTCGTCCGAGACAGAGCCAGGACTGCGGTGGTGCGCGCTGGGTGGCACCCAGGTGGAGGAAGCTTGTTCTGGTATCACAGGGATTCTGGGTGGATTAGATGGGCGCACGGACCCCATACGTGTCCCGAACGCACCTTGCTGGTCTTGTGCTCTGGGGATTGAGGATATTGTCGAGGCTCGACATGGGAAGGTGGCACAGCAGTGGGCATTACCACATTCGGGCGATTGTGAGCACCCACAATTGGCGAGAACACGTGGTAATCTTGCCGAGCTGATATGGCTGATGCCATCTTGTATGGTGCCTAATTTGGACGGCGGTATTTCAAATTCCTGGCTTCTTTCGGCTTCTGCACCCACACGCACCCCCAACATGTCCTGCGTTCGATTCCCGCCCCCGATCCCGAGGCCAGACCACATCGGTCATTAGATTCCGCTCATTCGTTATCTCAAAACTCTAATTTTGTGGGGCCAATACTCCGGGAGGTGATGCTCGGGGAATGATGATCTTTGACAGCTTGTGGGTGCATTGTTGTCGTCGGCGGGATTAGCAATGATACCCGATACCACAAAAGGAAAATCCCACCCCATTCTGCACATCTTTTGTTGTTCCAATGCGGGTCCATACACGCAGCGACACGTATAGGCGCGAGTGCGAGAGCGAAGAAGCTGTTACGGCCACCGCAAAATCCGTGGTGATGAGAGCGAGTCAAAATTGTTTCTGATTGGTTTCTGACAGATCGACGCATGCTCAGTGAAGGATATCAAGTATGAAGAAATAGATCATTTCATATCATTTCTCGGCGCATCAGGAGAACGTTCCAGACTGAAGTGTATTGATCTCCTCGAATAACCAATACCTCCGTCGTATATCTCACGCTTTTCTCTAACGCCAGGTGGACGCTCCCACCACCACCACGATCACCGTCCCACGTTTACGCTGTTCCAGATTCCAGAAGATCAGCGGCCGCCATGTCACTTTTGGAAACGATACGGTGCTGCGCTTTGCAATAACGGAGTTGATTGGCCATCAGTAGATTTAAGGTTTTGCCCCGAATGGAGTTACATCTACACACGCATATATGTTCAGCCGGTTGAATGAAGTTGGGCCAGTTGCGAAACGTATGTACAGTATTGAGGGCTGGAAGTTTTTAAATTGCGAACACGTTCACCTATCAAAAGCCCGTAACCGTACGTAGCTCTTTCGTGAAAGAGTACATATCCAATCGTTTGCCATGTTCGCACGGTCCCTTGCAAACTGATGGCAGCCTGCCACGCCGGCCTCGGCTCCGAAGGGCAAGAGTCCGAGTTTGATAGTCCGACCACGGCAAAAGTTGGATGCAAACAAGTTGATGATTTTATGCGAAGTGACAGGGTTGGCGCTTGGGCTTGAGGGTTGAAAGTATGGGACGCGAAGCAGACCAAGAGGAATGGGGGTTATACAAGCAATATTTTAACCATACAGGCTTCCACGTAGTTGATTGAACTATTGAACCTGAATCAACCACTACGCGTCAATCCCTAACCATGTCCGAGCCTTGTTCTCTCGCTCTCATGTCTCTACCGAAGGTAGTTCCATCCTCTGAAGATGTGAGATCTTTCCAATCGTTTCTTCGATCACAGGATGATAACGACTCGTAACCAAAACACGCACGAACTTCGGGAGTTGGGGTAACCCGGTGGACAGAGCCTCCAGAAAATCGTGGTTCGCCTCCAGATCTATTGCCTCGTCGAGGGCGTCGATGATGATAACAATGATCCCGTTGACTTGCTTGCCGGTGAACGGCACCACTAGCATCTCTCGTATATTCAGCCAGTGTCGCTGACAGGGCCTTTCTCTCCTTTGAATCCGGGCTGTGCATCCAAAGGATGTTGTTCCCGGGATGCCACGGCTTCACATCTCGCGGCAACACTGTACCCCACTCCCGGAGTTCCAGAAACTGACTCCAGCACGCGACGTGAACAATTTTTTTGGAATCATCTGGAAAGCCAGATTGCTCTAGATTGAGATTCTCAAATAGATCTAAATGCGAATGTGAGGAGCGACTTTACCACACGAGTATTGGACTCACCTCGAAGTTGTTGTGCATTCGGATGAAGAAGCTGGCTTACTGCTTCCCACTCCCTCGGAATTGCTGCTTCCCCGCGCGAGTCCATCCAGTCCTTCAATCTCTTCATATAATTTTCTTGCCGTGCAACCGTGAGTCACGAGTTTCAGGAACACAAGCAGGTCAATATTCCCGTGCTTTCAAGCCGGATCAGCCGTAGATCGTCATCGAGCCGTTGATCCTCATCGTCTGCAATTCCTGATTGTTTGACACCGCCCGACGGCAGCAATCCGTTCAGTATCCCGACTACCTTGGCAGGCTCTGCGGCCCTGCGCGGTGTCGCCGCTGTAATCCACGAGTAAGAACTGCCAAACGTCACGAGTGTACTGTAGCATTTCGTTCAATTCGCGGGGCCTGTGACGCGTGACACCCATTCGCGAACTTTGGTTTTCGCGAATTGGCTCGGGGTAAGTACTGTGACACAGAAAAAAAAATCGCGTTTTCGCCTGGAGCACTGAGACCTACCAAGACCTAGGCAGAGCTCATTTCTCACTCAAATGAGCACATTCATGCATCAGCATGTGTTTATGGCGCCAACAAGAAAGCCGCAGTTATGCCATACTCACCGACAAGGAAATAAAATCCATTGTGCTTGTGCACTCGCCGCAGCACTGTGACAAATGTGGCAGTTATGTGGGAAGAAGTCCTGTTTACTCCCGATCACCTCAGTTGTGTGAGCACCACGACAAATCAAACATCGAGGTACTTGGGGGAAAAAATCGCATTTTTCGCGGTTTTTTGGTGATTTTGTGACTTCTTTCGCAAGTTCGCGACTGGCCTCGGTGACCCGTGACATTCGCGAAATTTTTCGCGAATTTGGGGGCTTGTGACGCGTGACACGCGAATTGAATGAAATGCTACAGTACCTTGAGCCTCCTTCGATGCACGGCGTAAGCCGTTCTGATAACTTGTGAATGATTCGATCGAGATCAAACATGTTCGACGCTGAAGCGGCACGAATGCGGTGAGGCGGCTCGGAGGGTGGTGGCCTGAAGTGGGAGGAATCGTAAGTATATATATATGGATATGGTCACACGGCCCGCGGTTGGCACAGCCTCGCGGTACTGTTCCACCTGTCCCTTGTTACGTCCTCCGTCAGCTCATCACAATCGGTTCCAAGTCGCAGACGGCGTTGCACAAGCCTTATTCGCCCTTTGACGGTTGGCCTCTTGATCAATCCTCCAGCCCACAGCTTTCTGCTGGTGCCGTGTGGCGACACTCTCTTTTATATATTCGACGTAGCACGGGGTATATCAAGGCATGTCAGTCATATTCGGTGCCATGTTTAATCAATGAGCCATATTATTGATCATGATTCATGCGTATGGCCAAATATATTATACATAGTCAGCTACAGCGGCATGCATGAGCGCAATGAAGAAGAAACAATTGTGTTTATAATACGGGAAAGATGCTGTAGCTGCTTTATGCAGAACCACACCATCGGCCATCCTCCGTCTCGATCAAGTCTTTGAGCCAATTCCTTGCTCTTTTGGCCGGAGTGGGACTATACACTGGTTGGGAATAATCATCGGGTAAAACCATCAGACCGAAGTGGGCGGTCGGCACATTGCACGAGTTGTGCACGGAGCCACCGTGCGATCGGCTCTCCTGCCGCCAGTCGCAAAACTCCGAGACAGCACTTTAATCGGTCCTCGTCGTAATTGTGGCGATCGTCTGCCGCGAGGGTGATGCTCTGAAGGCGTGGCCACCCGCGAGCTAATTGTTCGTCGGCGGCAGGCTCCAGTGGCTCGAAGCGATCGAAGCGGACGAATGCCAAAGGGAGCTTCATGGTCTCTAATGTCGTGGGCGCAGAGCATCGCAGATCCAAGGTGCGTCAGGCGGGCACAATTCACAAAATCTGCCCAATTACCGGGTGGCACTGTCGAATATCAACGGATAAGCATAATGCGGTGATCATGAGCACATTTATGGGCAACGCACTTCTGGAGTGTCGGACATCAGATGTCAAGAACCAGATGTCCGGCAGTCTCCGGACGGAGGGATTGATTCATGTAATCCCAGGAAGCGGGAGGAGGCGTAGCGCGTTCATCTGCTTTGTGACGGCACCCAGCGACAGAATACAATCCGCGAGGCGCGAATGCGTGACACTCTATGCAACCGTGGCGGCATTTTCGCATCGGTGGGAACGCGGGAGTTGGAGTGACTCAAGGAGAGGGAATGCGCCCGAGTAAAGAACAAGAACCACACTGTAGAAATGTACGTCTTAGGTGCACAAGCGACCTACGGGAAAAAGTCGGCGCCGCAGCGAACAATCTCGCAATGTAGCCACAGTGGCGTGCTCCATAATTGGGACAACAGCGGTCCTATCAACAGATTAGAACAAATTGTGTGGGGGGCTGACTCGTCGGTGTAACAATTTGGAAGGAGTCAGTCGGAGATGCGATGGCCAACTCGGCAGGGAGGCCCGGAGTCAACAATAGCACCGATGTAAGCTAGTTTCCTGCGTGTATCGACGCACGATCAGAGTGGTTGGGCGATTTGCAATGGGTAGTCAGATGCCACCCTCACAGTCAGATGCCACCCTCGCAGTAGAAAGAGAAAGTGGAGGTAGATTAGAACCTGATGCAGAGTGCGGCTATGTAGGTAACTCATTTGACGTTGATGCAGATAGACAGAGACGCGTGAGAAGGGAGTGCGCAGCGGGAACACGAATAGAGTGGGGTACCAGGCCGAAGACTCGGTGGCAGACACAACCCGAGGGGACTATGGGGTGAATGGGAATGAGGGACCCCAGATTTTGGAGAGTATGAGAAGCTCGAGAAACGTGTAGAGGAGCAGGTAGACCAGGGCTTGTGAGTAAAGTCAACAATAGCACCGAGGCGCCCAATTTCCTGCGTGTGTCCACGCACGAGCATAAGAGATGTCAAACACAAGGTGAGCACGTTCGCGATTGAATGGGATGAGCTTGGGATGAACACCCTTGAGCGCCCTAGTTACAGAGATTTACGAAGGGACGCCATGAGGGTGTGGTAATCCGTCGCTCAGGGCTGTAACCCACTAGCGCCAGACGAGATGGTGGCGGAGACAGAATCACGCATCACCCGCCACGTGCCCTCGCCTTGCCTAATTGGGCTCCGGTGGATCTTGACTCTGCCCACCACAACCCACTCAGCGCTCTCTCATCGACTCCCTTGACTCTTGGTTCTGTTACGCTTCATCTCATCTTGCTTGGTTTCTTTCAAACACACAACGAACAATCATTCAATTCATTCTCCGGCATTCTATCGTATTCCACTTGTTATCGGCGGCGCTTCGGTAATCTGGCCCTAATCTGACTCGAAGACTCTGCTTTGCAACAAACCAATATCTATCTATCCACCATTCAAGAGGCTTGAAACTCCGTGCGTCCCTAGTCCAGTCGACTGCTTTCGTAGCTCCGACTAACCCCGAGCCACTCAGCTCATACTTATCCTACGACCGACAACTACGACTTGATACCATACGATACGACACACCCACACACATAGATGGCGCCCCGCAACCGCCCCTCGCCTTCGACGTCTCCGGGCACCACAGGTCTCACAAAGAAGCAGCGCCAGGCGCTCCGTATCCAGCGCCCGGCGGCGTCGTCAGATGTAGCTTCCTCCCCACCCAATACCGACGTCGCCAGCTCCGATGTGGATTCCGCTGTCCCTTCCGCGGGTACATCCCCGGCGTCGATGCCGGTGGAGGGCATCCGGATACAGCGGTATGTCGCCGCTGCGGAGGAGCGGGAACGGGCCTCGCCGAGCAAATACCCACCCCGCTGCCTGATGAGGAGGAGGACGAGTTGCCCGTACTGCCGCCCGTGGAGCTCGAGGCGGCCGCAGAGGAGGTAGCGGTGTTTGAGGTCGACGTAGAGGACATGGAGGAGAAGGCTGCGGATGTCGCAGTGCCTGTCGCAGTCTCATCGACGTCTTCGACGAGGAGGACACACCCGCGCCCGCTGCACTTTCGCCCGTCCTAGAGCGGAGCGAGCCGGATGTGGCGCAGACAGCAGGCGTCTCGCACGGCGCGCAGGCGGCACTTCGCCCGAAGGAGCTGTCTGTGTCTCCCCCTACTCCGCCCCAATCGCACTCGCAGCCCGCGGAGACCCAAGCGGATCCCTCCCCGCCCCCGCCCAAAGCTCCTCGTACTCGCACTCCGCCCCCGCCCCAGCCGTCCCCGACGCCGTTCCAGCCCCAGGGCGTCGGCGGGCCTTCGCCTGCCACGACGTCTTCGCATGTGCGCACGTCCCCTCGTGCACCCACTGCGGCGTCCGCCGCGGGCGGGCATGTACGGCAGACTTCCGGACAAGGACACTCACAAGCAGCACCAGCACACGCGCAGCCAGCGGGATACGGCCACCACGCGCACCTCCGCGCGCCGGAGGCACCGCGGTATGTCCCTCTCTCTTTCAAGATCTACCGCATATCTCAATTATTTTACGTATAGGACCACCCCGCCGCGCGCCCTCGCCCTCGGCGCGCTCTCCCTCTCGCACACCCTCCGCTCCGCGCTCGCGGCCTCGACGCAGGCGGTGACCAGCACCGCGACGGCATATGCGCATGCTTACGCCAATTCGTCTTCGGGGTACTCTACGGCGGTCTACCCCGCTGCGGGCGGGCGGCGCGTGAGCGGGAGCGGGAACGGGGATGCGGGAGGCGTGCGGCAGGGTGATAGGGACGGGGAAGGGGATGGAGAGACGATTTTGGGCGCACGGTGGGATGAGGTCGAGGTCGACGCCGACGCCGACGGGTGCGTTTGTTTTTCTTTGCATTTCTTTATTCTTTTCGCGTTCGTTTCGAGTGCCGGGGTGCTTTGGCTTGCGTTTCCCTCTCTTCGTTCTTCGTTTCTTTCTCGGCGGGTTGGGGCAGCTTCTGCTTCTTGGGACGGGATGCCGGTACGACAATCTCCCGATTGGGTGGCGATCTCCGTGCCTCCCTCCCTCGTCTGCTTGCGCGTTTGGACAGCTGACGCGTGGCGTCGTGTGCCGAGAAGAGGGAGGACGTCTGATTGGGTTTGGGCTGGTGCTTCCATTCTGTTCGAGGTTATGCCTTTTCGGGCGTTGTCTGCTTTCGGGACGGGACGGGAGAGGGGAGGTGCTAGGCGTGGAGAGCGGTGCTGGGAGCGGGCGGCGCGGCGTATGGGGCGCAGCGCGCTGGAGCGCCGCGTGCACGACAGGGATGTACGGTGGGGAGGCGGAGATCTTGAGTCGGTATAGAGCCCGTACCCTACCTTGGATACCTTGGAGGATGAAGGAGCACGCACGCCTGCAGGGTTACGAGCGGCATCGGCATTCGGAGGACGTCGAGTGACCTCGTCTGCGCGCGGACATCGTAGGCGGTGGATTTTGTGTCGGCGGCGAGTCCATTGTGGATGTACCCCACCCCAGATCGGCATGCACGAGCAGGACCACATGTCTTGTGGCAACAAGTCCCGCGGCGCTTTCGAGCTCGCGTGGAGATCGCGCGCGAGATGCCGACGTGCCTCCACGTCCTGCTCGCTGTTTGCCGACTCTGGAGCTGCGTACTGCGATCGTGGGGGAGCTTTGCTTGGACGGATTGAGCTCGTGCGCGCGCTCTCTTGCCTTCCATCGCGATTATCGAGTACCGCCGGCCCGCATCTCGTCCTCCTTCATTTGTGTCTTCTCGTCTTGTACCTTTCTTTCTTTCTCATTTCTTGTTCCCTCCTTCTACCTGCTCTGTCTCTCCATCCCTCTCCCCATCCTCCTCCTTGCTAATCATCCTTTCTTCGTGCAGACCCCGCCTAACGACCCGCCGCCTCCTCACCCTCACCTACGCCGCCGGCGTGCAAGTATGGGACGCGAGCAGCCTCGGCGGCGTGGAGGAGGTGCTCAATCTGCGCATCCCGCTCCCACTCCCTTCTACCTCCCACCCTTCCTCCTCGCAGACCACGACTTCGACTTTGGGACGTGGGATAGAGCGGACGAATTCCCTGCGGGGTGTGGAGCGCTCGCGGTCGAGTGTGGATACGCTCAGAGCCGTCGACGTGGGCAACATCGACAAGCAGCGGAAGGGTGCAAAGCAGGACGAGGGACAGGAGGCCGGGGAGGAGATGTTTGGCCCCATCCTGAGCGCGGCGATACTCCCTTCTCGGGCGAGGGTGGGGAAGGACGGCGCAGGGGAAGGGCTGGAGCTGGGTATTCTGTAGGTCTTCTCTCTTTGTTCCATCCTATCCTTCCGTTTTCCCCCACCCTCTCTCCATCTTTCATCTTGTGTACAAGTCATGAACTAACATCATGGTGTAGGACCCCGCACGCACTGTACATCTATGCGCTCGGGACGGGCCGCGTGCATGCGCGGCGGGCGTTTGCACCTGCGCCTGCTGCCTCCACTAATCGCGATGATGGGGACAAGGAGGTGGGCACGCCGTACGCGTTCGAGGCAGGGGAGAGGGCTGTTGTCGTGGTGAGCTGATTTCCTTTCTTTTCTTTGAGGGGAGGGTGCGTGGATACACGGCAAGACTTCACTCAAGGCGTTGTTCTTCCATCCTTCGCTTGGAACATCTCGAGCGGCATTTCGTGTCTTCCCCCCCCATCACATTGCGTCTCAATTGCACACTATACTGACTGCACATTCCAGACTACACACTCCCCTCCCGCACTGGTCATCCTTGCGCGCCCCTCCCTACGGGTGCTGCACGTCTTCTCCGCCGCAGCGCTCGCGGTACCGCACCCGCTCACGTCAGCGGCCGATAACGCAGGAAACCGCCTCTCGGCATCCTTCTCCTCCTCCACGTCTCCTCCACACGCATCTCCCTCCCCCACCTCGCCCACCGCCGAACCAGCCCCCCTCTCCGCGCTCCACGGCCGCCTCCTCGCCTTCCTTGCGCCGCCGCCTACGCCCACCTCGCCCTCAGTGCTGTCAAACCCCAGCACCAGTCCCGGCACTGGAGAGGGTGCAGGCTGGGGCCGCACGCTCGGGCGGTTCTTCTCGCGCAGTGCGCCGGCGGCGGCGGGTGCGCTCGCGGCTACGGTGTTCGCGGGGGCGGGGAGCCCGCCGAGTTTGGCGGGGGGTAGCGGGGATGGCGAGCGCAGCAGCGGGAGGGGCGGGCGCGTGGGTGAGGGTCGTGGATCTCGGGCCGCTTTTGGGTGGATCGCAAGCAGAACGAGGAGGTAGAGATAGAGGCAAGGGTGGCGCAGGGGGAGTACGCGACGTACACGTCTTCGACGCCGGACGGGCGCCACTCGGGGGGCTGGCGTTTTCGTGCGACGGGGTGCGTCTCTTCGCTGTTCGGCGTGACGGGCTCGGGGCCTCCGTGTGGGCGCTTCGACCTTCGCCCTCGCCCTCGCCCTCGCCGCTCGACACGCTGCCTGTCCCGGCACACGTCTATGCGCTGCGCCGTGGCCGCACTGGCGCGGTTGTCGAGGCCGTCGCTGGGGCACGAGACGGGCGCTTCGTCGCGCTCGCCACGAGGCGGCGCACGGTGCACGTCTTTGCAGTCAATCCCTACGGCGGGCGCGCGGACGTGCGGAGCCATCTCAGGGCACGGGTGCGCGATGCGGATGCGGGTGTGGGTGCCAGTACAGGCGGGGAAGGCGGGAGGGTCCGACGGAGGTGCATGCGCTTGTGCGGATGCGGCTGCCTCCACCGCCCCAGGCACAGGAGGGAGGAGAGGCGCCCCCGCCGCCTGCACCGCTAGCGATTGCGTTCGTGCCTGCGTCTTCGGCAGGCGGTGGTACGGGCAGCCTGCGCTCGCCGACGAGCCCTGCCTCTCCCGCCAGTGCCGGGTCGAGCGGCGTCCAAGATGTGCTGGTGTTTGACCCCGCGGACGGGGTACTGAGTCTGCGCCGGGTGACGGCTCGCACTGGGGGCGCCCCACGGCGCGGCGGGGCTGCCCATCAGCGTGTCGCTGCCCACAGGGCGGCTCAGCATGAGCGCGAGCCCGCCGGCTTCGTATGTACGCGGTGCGGCTGCGGTAGCGGAGGCGCCGGGCGAGTTGGGGGGGAAGGAGGCGGTGGTAGCGACGTGGAGTTTGCGGAGGAAGCGCGGGTGGGCGGAGATTCGGCGTGTGGAGGGCGGGGAAGGGAAGGGTAAGGGCATGGGTGGTGCTGGGCGGCGCGTCAAGGAGGAGTACGTGTTTCTTCTCGTCCTTCTATGGCGATATACTGACCAACGCGCAGCTGGCTCGCCCAAGCGGAACTCTCCACATTCACCAGCGCACCACGCATCCTGCCGCGCGCGATCTACCTCTCGCACCAGTTTGCGTTCTACACCCTCGGCGAGGATTACCACGCGTTGATCCGGCGGTACCAGTTCGCCATCGGCGGCGCGAAGATCGATGTCCGGCGCGAGGTCGAGGTCAGCAGCGCGTACATCTCGTTCGCGGGCGAGGCGTTCGTCGAGGGATATCCGCCCTCCTCGTCTTCGTCACCGCGTGCAATTCGCCGCCAGAGCCATGGCCGCGCAGCATCCTTCGACGAGCCGCTCGCAAGTGCGCTCGCAGGGGCTCACTACCGTGACGCCCGCCCGCCGCCCGTGCTGCCGATGCTTCCCAATGGCTCGCCCGCGTCCTTCCGCAGCGCGATGCCCGTGCGCGCGGTAGTCGCCGGCCTCGGGGACGGCGTCGCTGAAGGCCTGGGACGGCTGCGGCGCGAGATGCGCCATCAAGCACAACGCCAGCGGCAGCTCGCGCGCTCGCCCCAGACGGGCGGGGGCGACGACATCGACGCGTCCGTGCCTCTCGAATTTGACGAAGAGGACGAGGACTTTGCGGGGGCCGATTCCGGGCGTGGCGGACGAGGAGGAGGTATTCTTACGCGTGCATGCGGATCGGGAGGACGATGATGCACTGTCAGCGGGGACGTCGCATTCGCGGGGCGGGGAGGAGTCGGTTGCGTCGGTGTCAACGCCTGCGACGAGTGCTCATCCGCTCGAGGACGAGCGGGTGGAGCAGCTTGATCTGAGCATGGATACGAATGCGACGGAGGGAGAATGGCAAGGCTGGGCTGCGGAGGACACGCAGGCGCTGGAGGAGGCGGAGCGGTTCGATGATATATCCGTGGTGGGGTTTTTGGACGAGGAGCAGGCTGCGATGAAGGCAGAGGGCGGCACGCCGCAAGGGCACGGCCGCGCGTACGCGCACTAAGAAGAGAAGAAACTAAACGTAAACCAAATAGCAATGTATTACCTGTATATCTTAGAGCGAAGGAAGGAGTATTTTGTATTCCGCCTGCGGACTCGAAGCCAGTGATGCCGTGATGCTGCGTTTTGCTCCTGACACACCACATTACCAAATTGGTTCGACAATACTGAACGGTCTACAAGCCCAACACTTTTTTTTCTGGATGATTCGTAATGCTCCGTCATTGTACCACTACGAAACCCCAGGCTCCTCCTGATCTGACGGTCGCTCGGGTCTTATGCTGTACAAGAACGTCGGCAATTGTCAATATTGCAAGGACCAGGTCTTATCGTTATACTCAGAGCTAGTTTATTGTCATTTTATACAACGACGGGGGACAAGAAACTACCACGCCTGGGCCACATCATATTTTGGCCCGGCCACGTCACCGTGGCCACCTCCTGCGTATTTTGTATAAAGCCGTGGCCAGCTGCCTCTCGTTCTGTCACTGTCATCATCCCTGTGATTGCCTCTCATGCCCACATTTCCATAAGAGCTGGTAGGCTGGGTGATAGATGACTTGCAAATGAACAACAAAGCACTCGAGGCATGCGGCCTTGTGTGCAAACGTTGGGTGGGGCCAGACATCATCGCTTCTCATCGCTGGATCTTTCTCGAAGGAAGACGAGGGTTACGTGGCAGTCGGAAAGAATACGATAACTCCTCACTCTTCTTTCCTCTCCAACACAAACTTTTACCCACTTCGTTAGGGAACTGAAGCTTGGGTCCTGTGCAGAATTTGCCCAAGGACACGGTGTCGCTGACAAAACTGCTGCACCAACCAGAGGGCCATGATATACACCTCACCCGGTTGTGGCTGGACTGCTCGCTTCAGCTGTGTGTACGCGAAAGCCTGCCCAAAGCCTGCCGGCCTTCACGTCGTCACTGTGCACTTGAGCATAGAGCTGTGGGATGAGGATGTCAACCTCAACTCCATCGCTCCCTATGTGTGCGCCTTCCCCTCTTCGAGTCACTCTGGTTCTGGCGGTCCCTCCCACCTGCGTGCAGCCCACTCGCGCCGATACCCGCCGAGGCACAGCTGCCGCGACTGCGCGCGTTAGATGTCGGCGACAGGTTCGTCTTGGACTGGATTCTGTCCCTGGGTACCGTCGCACCGCAGATCACGACCTTACATTGGCTCGGATCATTGGCAAATGGTGGATTTCTGGAAGATGATGATGATGATCAATCGCTACCCTGAAGAATTCTGCTGCCGACAGTCTGCAATCCCTGGTTTTCGACAACTCCTTACAAGGAATACCAGGGTTGTCACCGCCTGATCTGACCTTGTGCAAACCTGATATCCAACAGAATTTGGTACTGGTAGACCCAGTCCTCAAAAACTGTCGCCATTTACAAACACCTCGAGATCAACGAGCACTGGACTGACGTTCCCAGTAATCTCCAGTCTATGTTAACCCTTATTACAGAGTCCCCACAATTGGAGAGTATCAAGCTCTGTTTGATATTCCTGGACCGCGACTGTGACGATGATGATAGCTTTGTGCCACAAACACCGACGTGGCTCACCATCGGCGCCATATTAGATGATGAGGCGAAGTGGCCGCGCCTCCGCAGCATCACTCTGTCCGGATCTGGCCTTGATTATTGGGAAAACGAGATGAACAAGGCGCAATTCATGTGCTTTCTCCACTATCGGCCGTCCACCCCGGAGTGGCGGTCGCCACTTGGCTCCATCAATGTCTTCCCCAATATGCCAAACGCGGGATCTTGAATATTGACATTCTGGTAGTTGATCCTCCCAGTAGTCTCTTGCACTGACTTCCCACTCGCAACCTCATTCTGAAGTCTGTTAGTTACCGCGCCTTGATTACCGTTACCCGCCCTTATTATGTAAGTTTCCATTTTGGGAGCTCACGTGTTTGTGTTCCGGACGCGTCGAATTGCGTTGTTGACGCGTTTTTCAAAGGTTTCTGTCTTGGAACAGTGTTAATTGTTGTTTTGTGCTCTATAATACACCACCATGGAAAAAGGACTGCATGGGAGGGTGTCAACACCCAATTGTGCACCTGGAGCTGTTTTTGATGCCAACTCATGCACAACTGACCAGGCAGCAATCACAAGTACTATTCTGAAAACTCTCGGACCTATTACAGACCTGAGAATGTGTTCCTAAGAAATTTGTCGTGCCTTGCTGTCTGAAAACGCGTCCTTCCAAATCTCGCGCAGTTTCAATTAGATCCGAAAAAGGAAAGCTTACATAATAAGGGCGGGTAACGGTAATCAGGGCGCGGTAACTAACAGACTATCCTCCCAGTGAGGAGAATTGGAATTAGACGCGAACCCATCTTCATGTGCAGTCACCGCCGGCCTTTGCTGACAATTGACCACAGCTGGGTAGTGTCTACGGCCTATTGATCAATGTCATTCATCGTGTAGGTCCTGCGGAAGCGCCTGGTATCGTGTTGACGTAGAACAGACTGTTCCACACAATACACACGTACATGTGGTTTCCTCTATGCTTCTCCAAGACTGTGTTCATGAATGTGAACGTTATCCAAAAGTGCGACTTGGCGACAGGACGATATTGCGTCCAGAAAGAGCGATCAGAAAGAGTGCCCATCTTTCTCGCGCTCCGCGGCCAAGGTGCAGCTTCCTTGCGAGCGCGGTAGGCAGCGGCTCCAATGTCGGTAGCCGGGAAACGTAGGACATCACGAAGAATGCGCTAGGATCCCCAGAGAACACTCGAGGCCGTCCGCCAGGAAAGTGATACGGCGGAGGCGCGCTCACCTCGTGTCATCAGATAACGCCTCGTCAACGACGAGCTACGTCGGCCAGTTTAGTTCGGGCTCGGAGAATCCCAGGGAGATTCGTAGTGTTCTGCGCGCAGGACATTCTTTGAGAAGCGCCAGGGCACCTAGGATGTCATTGGGTGCCTGTGCATGCATTTGGCGAACCTTAAGGTGCTTCACACGCCGGCAGCTTTCAGGTCGAGGCAAAACTCTTTGTCTGCCCAGGACCAGGTCCGATAAATGTGACGGAAATGTGTAACGTACGAACTTGATGAGCCAGTGGGCTGTTGATGTCAAGGACCAGGGTGCCACGGTGGTCGAGGATCAGAGAGTGTAGACTCGCGGCAGCGGGACTGTTCAGAACACGGTTTACATCCGGCCATTCCCCGACCATACCCTGCAGGTGCAAAGGCGGTTTGGGCTGGGGCAAAGTGAAACTGCTGCCAGCACTGCCGCCCTGCTGCCAAGGGCGGTAGTGGCGGCACTTGGGAGCGGCACTCACTTTATGTTACATACCATCTGTCCGTAGTATTACATACAGCATCTTTACCTACATTGTGGTGTAGTTATTACAGCAATTCACATGTATTCAAGTGACAAAACTTACCCAGAAGTCGGCAGTTGAGCGTAAGTTCGACTGGTAATGGCGGCAAAGGGCGGCAATTTAACTCACTACATTTTGATGGCCCCTCGGCCGACTTGATTGATGTCGGCTGAGGTCTGCCGAGGTTGGCCGAGGAGGCTCGACCGGGTCGGTCGAGGGGCAGTTGGCCGATGTCGGTTGAGGTTGGCCGAGGGATGGCTGAGGTTGCCTCGGCCATGCTGGGCGACCCCCCCCCCCCTCCCCCCTCCCCCCCTGATATCTGCCCTAGTGTCTTCGGCGCCATCGGCCGGCCTTCCCACAGCCCATGTGGTGTGGGAGTGCCTTCCCACAGCCCATGTGAGTGTGTGGGAGTGCGGCCAATTTTAGACTTTTTAGTTTTGTTGGTGATTTAACCGAAGCAATTAGCTTGACACTTGCGCTGTTGGGCGACTAGGTAAAAACCTGGGGGCTAGCTACTACGGCTTATATGCCCATTACTTATTTATCTAGAGTTTCTACTCAATTCTAAGTCCTTCAACTGCTGAGCGAGCAACCTTGGGCTGACTAATGTCAGCCGATCGGATCACTGCGTTTGAGATGCCATCAATCTCCAACAAGTTCGCCGATCAAGGGCAGTGCCCGTCCCCACCTTCTCCAACTACCAGTAGCAGGAGAAAGTGCCAGAGGATTGGCATTGAGTCAAACCAAGTTCGACCGGCTAGGCCGAGCCAAGGGATTGGCCGAGGTTGGCCGAGGGCCTCGGCCAAGGGGTTGGCCGAGGCGGCCCTAAAATGTAGTGACTATTTTTGGGGGCGGCAGTGGCGTCAAAGGGCGGCACTAGGGGCGGCAAAGGGCGTCAGAGGGGGGCGGCAGTAGGGGCGGCAGTGGGGGCGGCAAATATCCGTGGGGGCAGCACTTTTCCTTTTTGGGTCGGCAGTTGGGGGCGGCAATGTAACTACGTGACAAGGGCGGCAGTGTGACCATGTGTGACAACGGGCGGCAATGGGCGGCAAGGGCGGCAGTTTGCATAAAAATTATGGTTTGAGATTACGACATTTGAGGTGTATCTGAGTCTTACTCAACCTCGGAGCTGCACAGATGGCCTAAACTTGGTGTCTGTCACCCCAAAATCCCACCTTTTGATCTGCTAGTATGCATGCATGCCTTTTGGTTACGGTTCGTGCCCAGAAATTATGCTGAGAACATCTAGAGGAGTTATTGTCACTCAGCGCCGTTCAAATCGTTCCCTGGCCGATCTTTACGGCTACGGTTTAATTCACCACCAACACCAACACTAGGTGCAAATTGCTGGCTACTACCCCTGTTTTATCATTCAGCATAAACCTCTCAGGCATCCCAAATTTGGGTGAGGAGGTAGATATCACTCTGTTGTACCTTTAATTAATCCCGGTGAGCGAACTCAGCATCGCTCATGGTGCTGTGCACTGATCGGTTGGGTCCGATGCCGGCATTATTCGGCCTCTTTCTTCCACCACCATCGCACCTCAAGACAGCCTCACTTTGGGTTTATTCGTCTATTCTTGCTGACATCTCTCAGCAACAATGGCCATTCCTGGCTGGGTAGAACTCGATTCCGAGGGAAATGAGATTTAGTCAAGCCCTAAGTAGTTAGTACCTTATAACAGTTTCGCGCAGGAAGTGGTAAAAAGATCTTGTTAATAAACTCAGATACATTATAATATTTATCTATATATTTCCATTCTTTGTGGCGGCAGCGTGACAAAGTGCCGCCTCTGGGGGCGGCACTGGGGCGGCAGTCAGACACTTGAGGGCGGCACTTGGGGGCGGCAGAGGGGCGGTGCTGGCAGCACGGCGGCAGTATTGGCGGCACTTTCACCGTGCCCTTTGGGCTGGTCTATGTGGAAGAGACATAGCATCTTAATTTGCGTTGGGACGGGATTGAGGGACATAATCTGTGATCAATGGATGTGCGCCATCGACGTGCAGCATGTGTAATAGCGGTGGCAGTGTCCCGGAGGGAGGCTCCACGTTGTCGACATTGGCAGGGTGGCCCTGGAGTCTGAGCGACTCCAGCAGAGGAAACACAGGCACATAGTATGCGATGCAGTCGAGAGCAATGTGGTTGTGCCCGAGCTGAATGTCCAGATGCACAAGCGACAAAGCGAACACTAGGGTACCGTGTGGCGGAAGTTTAAAAATGTGGTAGCAGTCGAGATACAAGTGTGTGGGACAGACACCACGACACTTCAGTTGTTCCATTTGTGCGTCAGCCTGAGTTCATTGACATATTTCTTGAACGTTTTGAGAGGGGAGTGAAGGAGGTTGGGAAGATGATGGATTTTTTCGAAGGCCGCCGTCGGGTCCTCCGTGTCTCCAGGCATGAATAGAGACAGCATCCAGAAGGCATGATGTCTGCTCCTGGGCAGTCACTGTGAGGACACAAGGCTGCATGCTGTGAGTGCTGGGGTGTTCGTTTTGAGACAATATCACCCATTCCGCCAGTTCTGTCGGAAATCCGTGCATCACAGGGATGTTTGCGCAACGGTCTGTGGCCTACGTATCAAGTGGGTGGGCTGGCAAGCACTTTCCGAAACCAGAATCGAAAGTGACGGAGGTTGGTGATATTAGTGTGCTGTATCGATTCAAGCGAGAGCGGGGGCACAGGCTGAGAGGGATCGTCACGGTGGTAAAGCTTTAAAGATGATCGATGATCAACCATCAGTGTTGTATTGTTGTAGTCCAAGTTAGCGCTTATCTCCGAGACTCTGTCGCCCTCGCCCTCCAAGATACTGGGTGACTTCCCGTAAGGATTAAAAACTTGGGTCGAGTTTTCAAGCGGTACCAGTGATGTCGGCTAGGCTCAGAATGAGAAATTATATTCACGCATGATTCCTGTAATGGCCCGCATTTCCCGTTGCAATTATTTAGAATAAACATGGTACACAAACAACGCCCAAACAACGCGTCTTTTCTTACCTCCATCCCCACCCGCCTGAATGGATATCAACACGTACTTTCTTCACCAAATGGCTCAGGACCTTGAGGAGGAGCAGGAGGAGGAAGATTGGGAGCAGGCTGCCACTGCAGCCGCTTGTATCTTTCTGGGAGCAGAAGAAGCCCGCCGGTTGTGCGCGGAACACAGAAAGAAGAAGCAATTCTACCTTTGTCGGCCACAACTGCTCAAAAACCCACGATTCGACACACCGTGGCAGGTTCTTTACGCCAGCACCAACAACCGGGCCTTTATCACCACAATGGGTTTCGATGTGGCGACTTTTGCCGCCATAGTCGAAGGCGGTTTTGGCACGATGTGGGCCACAACTCCTACTGTACTTTTCCCTTCAAATCGGTAGTCACGTGTCACGCACCCCTCTGTTGATCACAAAATTCGGTCGAGGTCATGCATCACTCGGGCCTCTGTCGAACCTCCAAGCGGTCACACAGGTCCCCAAACTGCCCAAAAAGTGTAAAAAAGACAAAATTTTCGGTTCAAATGCCGAAATTTTGAGGGTGTCACACAAAAATTTGGCCGCTGCCGAAATGTCGAATAGGTAAAATGGGTCACGTGTCACACACCCTGTCGATTTGAATGAAAAAGTACAGTATTCCCCGCGACAATGTAGCGTCTGCTGGAAAACCACGCCTCGGGGCACGATCTCTGGATGCTGCTGGGGCCCTAGGCCTTGTCCTCCACTACCTAAACTCCACCATGCACGAGATTAGTTTGCAGCAAATCTTCGCACTAATCCTGACAACAGTCTCCTGCTACATAACATGGGGCCTTCGAATCCTCCTCGATGTTCTATGTAAAATACCAGACACCAGAATCAAATGGCCCGAATCTGCGAAGGAATTCCAGGTGCTGAATGACTTGATTGTTGAGTGTCATCCCCGCCTGACTGGGGCATTCACCAGTATTGATGGGCTGAATTTGTCTGCCCAGACTGCCGATGATGAGGAAATGGAGAACACCACATACAACGGTGATAAGCACGGGATTTGTCCACCCATGAAATCTTCGCTTTTTCGCGTTTTCATGACAAGACATGTGCCGGGCTACGCTCCAGAAGCGTCAGTACTGAGGTTCCCAAGTAGCTGGCAGGGCAGGAACCACTGAGTAACGGATGGGAACGGGGAGGAATACTCTGGAACCATTGGCATGTGCTCGCTCCGAAACCTGTAGGAGATGTGTAGCCCAACAATCAAGTGGAACGTGAAGTCTACTCTATTCCCGCTCACGGAACTAGACGGGACAGACTGGAATCCTGTTGTGGTGTGTTGGACATGAGATCCACGCCGTCCTGGGCATTCCAGATAAGGGATGGTCATTAAGCGAGGGTCCGATCACTTGGACCTACACTCGTCGGCTCCTGGAGCAAGTACCCATACTGGGAAGTACTTCAAATGCGGTATCCCTGGAGAGCTACGGACTGGGGGCTTCGGTTCCAGACGTTCCGGTAGACGGGAAAGGCATGGGTATTGGGAGGAACAGCATATACAGTTGGGATCGACATAGGGGATCGGTTGTGATGGCTCCGGCACAGTCTGACCAATCGTACATGTGCACAGGATCACACCAGGATGGCGTGCTAGACATGGGCAGCCAATAGAAGGACTCAGATACCCATTCTTACGACGGATACACGGAAGTCGGACGGATAAACGGACTATTTTACTCATACTTACTTATTCTTGGACGTTTTCATGTGTTTCAGCGCTTTGTATTTAGTAGCAGGGGCATCTTGGGCGACTTCACGGAA
Organism: Mycena olivaceomarginata; assembly: GCA_029378375.1. Classification (NCBI taxonomy): domain Eukaryota; kingdom Fungi; phylum Basidiomycota; class Agaricomycetes; order Agaricales; family Mycenaceae; genus Mycena; species Mycena olivaceomarginata. The sequence continues at coordinate 36,423 of JARKIC010001993.1, read as the reverse complement.
TCACCCCACGGCTAGTAGGTGGAAACACTTGCAAATTGGGCAGATACCGGGGAGTTCGAACAAGGTGTCTCTTAGAATTCATCTTGGCTTGGAATCTTTTCTTTTGTGATCGGTATCCTTGGGATCCGACTTTGCCGTTCGTCTGGAATAGTCTGAAAGTGACTGGAACAGTTGGGATTGTGCTGAGTATGCACTTGGTTGTTTGGGTTGTGTTGTGAAGAGCTTGGGATCGGAACCCACTACTGTTGAAGAGCTTGGGATCGGAACCCACCACTGTCTGGAGCGCTTGGGATCGGAACCCACTACTGTTGTTACTGTGTCACGCTTGGAATCGGCATCCACCTCGCTTTGGAGAACCCCAGCACCCCGTTCTCGTTTGTTTTCATAGCTGAGAAGCTTTACATCATCGCGCTCTGTGCTTCCTGTCTGTTCAGGTCTATCCTCGTTCACTCAGATCTAGCCTGAACACTTGCACAGCAAGGGTTCCATTCACATCGACACTCTCGTTGCGTTCTACTAGCTTTCCTGTCTGTTCCGGTTCCATTCTGGTTCACTCAGATCAAGGCTCAAGTACTTGGACTTCGTTCCAAGGACTTCTATAAACAATACAACACTCTCTCCTCGTTTCTGAGGTCTATACCATTCCCTGCAACCTTTTATAAGGCCCTGTACCAGGGTCTGATACTTGTCTGTGCACGTCTCGAGCACTTCCGTTCCATTCCGACGCACTTCTGTGTGTAGGTTTGGTTTTGGTTGGTGTTTTCTTGATAGGTTCAGAGCACATCGATCAACGGGTGGCTTTGTGAGCACTTTATAAGCTCTGTATTTGTTTTCTCCCCACGAGGTATGTATTCTCTCCTACGCTATTCATGCACGTCTCACCTGGTTGTCTAGGCACTATAATAGCTGCAAAGCTCAATGCACCGGGAAGCTGGCATGATTCACGTCTTGCTCAAGGCATTTACAAGAAGCTTCACAACTGCACGCCCAGTGGTTTCTACTTGGTAGCTGACACTGCATTTCCTCACGGTGCAGACCAAATCCAGGGCAAGATACGTGCATCCATCAAGACCGGCCAGCACATCCAAGGTACGAGTGTGCAGATCAAAGAGCGGCTGGCATTCGATCGTGAATTGCTGTCATACCGCCAAACCACCGAATGGGGGATGCGCACACTCCAAGGTTCTTTTGGGTGCTTGCGTCTTCCACTAAGTATCAACAACCAGGATGAACGGGGTGATCTCCTGGAGATATGTGCCCGGCTGCACAATCTGCGTGCCAAGCATGTGGGTCACAACCAGATCCGTAGTGTCTATATGCCGATCTGGCAGCAGAACAAGGAGGACAAAGAGGTCTGGACCAATTTCGAGAACATGCTGTTCTCAGACCAGTGTCGAGTCAATTGTGTGTCTCGGCTTCACAACTTTCCAGAGTACGAATAGGTTTTTAGAAGCAGTGAATAACATTTGGAGATGTAACGACAGTGGGCAATGAGTAAATAAGGAATGGTACAGTAAATAGGTAAGGAGGGGTATGAGTCAGATTGGATTACTCTTTCAGTGTGGGGCTGATAATGTAAGTAACAGAATCTCCGCGGTGTGGCGTCACCATGAGCTCGACAGTGTTACCATTGACCGAAGGTGTGGGATGTTTGGGGCTCGCGAGCACCTGGTTACGAAGGCGCGAAGGGCCGGGGGTGGGGGTGCGACGGCAACTGAGGGCACGGGAGTTACAGGAGCGAGAGCGGGATTTATGAGGTGCACGTAAGGGGCGGAACGGGGACTCATAGGATGGTTCGAATGGGTTGTCGTTCTTGTTGTACTTGTAGTTGTAGTCATCCGTCAAAGGATCTAACAGCCAATAAGTCATGGTGCCGCCATCGGGATAGATGTGCTCACAGCGAATTCTGCCGTTGACACGGTCGATGCTGGCCTCGTTCTTGCGGCTGTGACGATGGCGAGGGGGAGAGGGAAGGCGGGTACGGCCGCGATTCGGCTCGCTGCGCTGCGTGAGCTCCGACATGAGCTCAGCCCTCATCATAGCGCGGTCGTTTGCGCGCTCGAGGTCATGCACACGGTTCTGCAGCACAGCGTTTTGGGTGCGAAGGCTCTCCAAGAGGGCTTGGGCGTTGCGAAGTTGTTGGGTGAGAGTGATGACCTGGGTGCTCTCGAAGCTGTGATTTGCGCGCATGTCGTCATGGGCCCTCTGCGATTCTGGGTCGAACACAATGGAGAGCTTTCCTGCGAGGTCCCTGCCGCTCGCGCGAGCCTTGCATTTCATCGGTGGAGAGGGTGCACAGCGAGCAACAGCCGTAACCTCGACATCAGACGAGTCGTTGTCAGACTGCGACTCGGCATCGCTGAGCTCACGAATGCCGGTGTGCTTGTTCATGAGCGGCTCCAGCTCATGCGCGCGCTTCACCTCTGGGGGACACTCTGTGTCGCCCATGGGTTTCTTGAGTCTCAAGTACTGGGCAGAGTCGTTAGAGTTGTGCACAATCATTAGACTCAAAACAATTCACGCACCCCTTTAAACTTGTTCTCGAGGGCTTTGGGTAGACGTCCTGTATGCCCGGTATAGCCTTCACCCACTTATTGTACCTCCGCTCGACCTCCTTCCACCCCTTCTGACCCATTGGAAGCTGTTCCTCGACGGTGGCAAACAGATGCTGAAGCTCCGACTTGCTGTAGCTAGTGGAGCCTGCCCTTAACACGTTTGGGCAGGGACTTGTCGTTGTCAGAGCCCGACGACACGCGGTGAACACGCTGCCGCTTCTTGGGAGGGTTGTCAGCGTGCTCCTTCCCTTTCCCGTTGCCACGACTCCCAGCAACTTTGTTGGCACATTTGAGACCCTTGGCGTCGGCGATGGTCCCGGGATGGGTGAGATCAAGGTAGGGGCCACATGGGAGGGGAGTCTGCAGTGCAGTCTGCAGAGCAGGGTCGATCGGAATTGACTGCTGCGAGGGGCCATCCTAGACCGGGCGCAGCGAGAACTAAGGTGGGAAGGTCATTAGTATAAGCACCTAGGGATAGGGGATGGGCGCTTACCTGGAGCGCATGCTGCATAGGCAAACTCGGCGCATCGCGGGCCCTCACGTCCTAGAAAGCAAGGTTAGCATGTCAAGATATGATCACACAGGTAAGACATACCAATGTAGCTTGAGAGACATGAGATACTTGAGTTGCTGCAGCCGACTCAGGGCCTGCCTGAATACACTGGGTTTTGTGTTAGTTAGGCGCAGATACAATGACTTAAAACATACCAGAGGTCTGTGGTACGGAACGAAGTTTCCATCGCATTCAAGCCGATATATGTTGCCCTGGGAGTTGTAGTGGATCTCGGGGGCTCCGGAGTAAAGGGGAGCAAGAGGCTGGCGAGGAGGGTCAGACATTTTGTATTTTTCGGACGGGATGGAATGTAGAAGTGAGGCGTACTTTTGCAAACCCTTCACCTGCTTTTTAAACCACTCACAAACCGGCAGCTCGGACTCGCAGGAATATTGGTGGTGTCGCAATAGGCCCTGTACACGCTGAAAAGCTGATGAGCACATGTATTTACTCCAAGATTTTCGTGGCGGCTGATGTGCAAGTCCCTGTTGGAGTAAAAGCGGGGAGGGCGAAATTAGAAGAAGAGGTAGATTAAGATTGCAATAGCACTGTTTGTGAGAAGGCTGCTTTAGAGCAATCAGATGCTCTAGCAGGATTTTACAGTGGGCTTATATACTACAGAATATTTATCTAGAAGGTTCTCCGTGTATCTACTGAATATTACTAATTCTACATATGGAAAGTACTAGAAAGATCCGGCATAGCCGAGTTGCTTATATATCAAATTCCAACAGTCCCAAAGAGGACCAAGACAACAACACCAGGGACGATCGGTCGCTGAAACCACTCCCGAAAGGCCCAGAAAGATGACGCTGAGACCTACCGGCGTCCGACACAACCAAGATGGCTGTGAATCCTGCGCGAATCCTCCGCATGGCCTTGAGTTAAACCCTTGCAGAAAGCATTGAGGAGATAAGCAGAAGCACTGCGCCGGGCGTTGAGGATACGAGCAAAAGAGCAGAGGTAGGCGGAGAGGTAGCGGAGACAAAGTGAACGAGCTGTGGGCCCACAGCCACACCGGTCATCATTGTACCTTCCTAATCGGTCTCATTCGTCGAAACTTAAGTTTACAAGAGGGGTACCTACCCCTCTTCTAAATTTTGAATGAACAGCTGTTTAGAAGAGGGTCTCAGCGAGATCTGAGTACGATGGGGTCCCAATCGTTCGTCAGCATCACGGCGGAAATTGTCCGGAAACTCGATTCGAGTTTTTAATACTTACGGGAAGTCACCCACTTTTGCCACATCCAAATACTGGACAATTTCGTTCAAATCGGCAGTCACGCATCACGCACCCCCCTGTCGATCACGAACTTTGGTCGAGGTTACGCGTCACTCGAGCCTCTGTCGAACCTCCAAGTCGTCACACACGCCCCAAATTGCCTAAAATAAAAATAAAAAAAGGCAAAAAAGACAAAAATTTCGGTTCAAATGCCGAAATTTTCGAGGTGTCACGCGAAAATTCGGCGGCTGCCGAAATGTCGAATAGGTAAAACGGGTCACGCGTCACACCCCCTGTCGATTTGAACGAAATTGTCCAGTATATCGGAAAGAAGTATAATTGAGTTGTGATTACAATGACTTGGTCGTTAACAACGAACTGGTAAATTGTGGTACAGTATATTATTGTTGCTTTCTTCCTAGTGTTTCTCCTCACGGACAAGGCTCAAGGGCAGAAGGCGACGGCAGAAGTCTTCCCCCTTAAGAAGGGCAGAAAGTAATCGTGTACGCCGCGTTGTTGGCAGTGGGGCACGTCCAGAGCGCGGTGCCGCTCGGCTCGTCGTACGCGAAAGCGTATGCGTTGGGGCAGTTACCCTCTGAAGGTAGAAAAAGAAAGGAAGTCAGTGACTCCCTAGCAAGCACACAGGAGCGAAAACACTGACTGAAGTACGCATAGTTCGTAACGCCGCTCGACGGGCACGTAGGCTGGGTCCCGAAGTCGCCGCTGCAGCAGTTAGGCGAGTTGCCAGCGTTGCCGTTCAAGGCGTCGACCGTGCACGCGCTGTTGCACCCGACTGTGGCGCCGGTGGAGTCTGTGGGGCCTTTCTGCGCCGCGGGGCCTAGGATTCCATTCAATCGATCGGTATAAAAAGAACACAGAGGGGTTGGAGCGGGGGGAGGACGTACAGTTGGGATTCAGATCGACGGGGCAAGATGGGATTCCGCAGTTGACGTTGTTGTCGATGCGCACGCTGTGTACATACGTCAATATCTCGGAAGGGGTGGGAGGACAATCTATCTAAGTAGACTTACGGCAAGTTGAACCCGTCGACGAGGGAGACTGGGAAGTTGTGATATGAGCATAGAGGTGGAAAGAATTTTGATGAGCATGTACGTACCATCGTAGAAGTCAGTTCCGCCGCCGTTGAAGTTGAACTCGGCCAGTGTAGCGGGGGGTACACCCTATCGGTCAAACATTGCAAGTCCAATACGATTGATCGTATAGATTAGTACACTTACAGTCCCGGTGTTCACGTCGCAGAGCTGCGATTACTCATCAGTAAAGAGACAAGCTAACGAGAACGGTGGGGTGGACGTACGAGACCCCCATTGCACCCGCCGTCGAGGCATGAGTTCGGCCCCGGGTTGGTGGTGAAGTCGCAGCTGCGGCGGCCCCCAAACGCGGCCGTCCTATATATCATCGCTCGAGTCAGTTGGCGTGCAAGATGATTTGATAAAAGGGCAGAAAGATGTTCACCCAGTCGCTGGCGACGTCGAACGTTACCGTCGAGCCGGCACCTGCCTCCCATCCAGTCGGTTGCGCGGGGCGTCCGCCAGAGGAGGTAAAGAGCTACACGATTTGAGTTGAATACAGCGTTATATATGCTAGAGAGAGCTGGGTGTATACCGCTGGCCTAAAAGAGGGAGTTAAGCCGGTTGAATGAATGAATGACAACAGAGGGCGTACCAGATGGTGAACGAGCAGGCGTTGGTGACCTATCCGTGGATCTGATAAGCCTCGACGACGCAGTGTGAAAGCAGAACGAAGACGAACCGTCAGAGTACGAGCAGCAGCAGTGGAGGCCATGGCCAAAGAAGCAGCGACAATGGCGGACTTCATGTTGGTTCGACAGAGAGTGAGAGGAAGGGTTCGATTGAGGGACTGAGGAACAAAAGAAACTCGAGTTTTGGTTTCGACCGACGCTTGCTGGACCTTTTATATCACGCCAGCAGTGAGCCGCCTCACGCGTGGGTGTGGGGCGGTAGCCAAGGCATCGATCAGAGAGCGCCGATCGGCGAGCGATCAAGGTCAGTGTCCATCCGGGGTAGGGAATTCGTGAGCGCATGAAATGACCGCACGCACACGCAGTTGCACTTCCGATGTCCGCATTCTGGGTGCGTGTGGTTGTCCAACAGACTAACAACGGACGAAGATTATTCAACTCGTGTTGTGTTGCTCATAAGGACGTCGACTGAGCGCAGATCAAAGCAGTTGAAGAGAACTGCCGATCCGAAAATTAGGCCGGCGATTCGCCGAAAGTACACAGATTGTATGACGCACCCGAGAATCACGTCGCCTGCTGCGCATCCCGTAATCTGAAATAATTATACAGACGAATTTCCTGTTCCGCGGGAACGGACAGGTAAGATGGCTCGCAGTGAGCACCATGCCAACGAGATTGGAATTGGGGATTGCCATGCCGCCGGGAAGACTGTCGAGAGGCAAACATGTGGTCTAGTATGTACATAAGCGGTTCAAATTCGGTTAAATCAAACCTTGACTTTTTAACAATTTAACAATGTGATATTCGTCTACGTATGAAATACTTAGGTACGGGTACCTCGACGAACCCAAATGAAGGGAAAAAAGAAGAAATATTGTAAGTCGACCAACTGTGGTTTGATTCGATTCGGCCTGCTCCACGGCGACGTTTTTGTGTCGAAGTTCTAAAATTAAATCAGTTCCATCTGGCAGACTGTTATGATACACTCATAACATGGGTTTAGTGAGATACGCACTCAACTCTGACTCAAGTAGTTCTGGCTAATCTTACTAGGCTGATCTGGACCCGACCACAGAGTCGGAAGCACCCCTGTTTGAACGCAGTTCAAATGGCAGATGCAGACCCGTGAGCGAAAGAACATGCGAATCTGCTCCACCCGCGAATTGGTCGCGAAGGCAAGATGTCACTGTTATCCCAAGCAATCCGGCCAGCCGTGGCAGGAAGTCGTCAGGGTGGGCCACCAGTAGCCGCTAATCATGCGGGAAAGAAAATCGAGATCACCTAGAAGAGGGAATAGCTGTGAAAGGCAAGATGAGTTTCGCATACGGCGTGAACGACGAACAGTGGTTGTACATGGACTTACTTATAACGGCGACGCGATTTTTTTTGAAAGGATGACGATGCTGCGCTTTCGTTGATATTTAGAATGAAAATGAGCGTTAGAAAACTCTAACATAATACATGCACAACATATGGAACGGAAGCCCGACAGTGGATGAGCGATGAGAGATCCGTGTAAGGACAATTCCAGAAAAGTAGGATAGAGCACAGCGTAGATCACTAGGAACATCGAGGCAAGTGCAGCAGGAAATCGAGAGAAGAACGACAGAGAGGAGGGTGGAAGAGGTGGTTGGATAAGAGGTGTTGGAAAAGAACATACAACGGAACGAGCAAGAAGGCCCTTTGACTCGACCGCCGATCCGATGCGGATTCGGAGAAGATGGGTGCGAACAGAGGGCGTGAGTAGGTCCCTGTGGGATAGAGGCGAGTATAGCGACGTACTTCAAATGAGTTTAGTGTTACCGCGTCCAAATCCGAGTCCACCTGCTGCAGAACTGCGGTGTAACGAGTCTGAGAGGTCATTACCTAAGAACCAAGCGAGCGACATCGCGAAAAATAGGCGTCGATAGAATCAAGTATAAGAGGCAAAGGTCTTGGTGGCGGTTGGCGCGATTCGAAGATTTCGCCGTGCCATGTCAGCAAGATTTGGTATAGCTAAGTATGGCTCGCAGTTGTGGGGATTGGCCATGGAGAGCATTATAAAGTAAAGGCAGGATTTTTAAATACGGGGAAAGGCCAAGCTGAAAGCCTCCTCAAGCAGCTGCTGTTGCTTCGCACGACGCACTTGCGACGCACAGTTGCTGGAAGCGTTCAAGCCTTGTTGGCAATTGCCGGACTTACGGGTTCTCTTGATCGCATCGATGATGGCAAGCGGGTGGCAAGTGTTGGGCAAGGCAAATTCTTTGCATACTGGCATGGAGTGATATCGAAAGATACGAAAGACGTTTACAAACAGTCATTTCCAAATCAATCATAGAACAGTAACTCGAAAATTCCACCCGAGCTCAGGTGCAGAATGGCGTACTCGCAGCAATATTGAAATACTGTCCAACATCAACTCCTCAGTTCAGGGTCGGAGCATTCAAGTTGGAAGCTTACCGTGAGATGTGCAGCGTGAATCCCGAGGGAGGGAATCGAATCGGAGCAGGTAATGTCCTCGCCGGAGGTAGCGCATTGCTTGGTAGTGATGGCGGCACTCGGGTCAAGGAAGTTCCAGAACTCGACACCTATTTGATTGCACATAAAATCTGATTAAACGTTTTCTCTAGGCCGGAACTCACCATGGTGCTGATACCTGGCAGGCGCAAAGGTAGATACTGTAGCGTTTCGACCAAAGGTTCAGGTGACGGTGACACCCAGATTTTTTTGATGTGTTCAAAAATCGCTATAACTCAAAAGAAAATTTTTCGGCCATCTCGGCGAGTGAAAATCCTAAAAATAGTGAACCTTTGGTCGAAACACTACAGTAAGCAAATGACCAGAAAAGATATCTACTGGCCAGTCACCCGAAAGTTTGAGGGATAATCGTCGGAACTCTGGGTATGATGAGTAAGTGTCCGGTCGGAAATATGGATAATGGACAGACCCATCGGTAGTGTGAACAGCTATGAGATTCACTACATTTTAGGGCCGCCTCGGCCAACCCCTTGGCCGAGGCCCTCGGCCAACCTCGGCCAATCCCTTGGCTCGGCCTAGCCGGTCAAACTTGGTTTGACTCAATGCCAATCCTCTGGCACTTTCTCCTGCTACTGGTAGTTGGAGAAGGTGGGGACGGGCACCGCCCTTGATCGGCGAACTTGTTGGAGATTGATGGCATCTCAAACGCAGTGATCCGATCGGCCGACATTAGTCAGCCCAAGGTTGCTCGCTCAGCAGTTGAAGGACTTAGAATTGAGTAGAAACTCTAGATAAATAAGTAATGGGCATATAAGCCGTAGTAGCTAGCCCCCAGGTTTTTACCTAGTCGCCCAACAGCGCAAGTGTCAAGCTAATTGCTTCGGTTAAATCACCAACAGAACTAAAAAGTCTAAAATTGGCCGCACTCCCACACACTCACATGGGCTGTGGGAAGGCACTCCCACACCACATGGGCTGTGGGAAGGCCGGCCGATGGCGCCGAAGGCGCTAGGGCAGATATCAGGGGGGGAGGGGGGAGGGGGGAGGGGGGGGTCGCCCAGCATGGCCGAGGCAACCTCGGCCATCCCTCGGCCAACCTCAACCGACATCGGCCAACTGCCCCTCGACCGACCCGGTCGAGCCTCGGCCAACCTTGGCAGACCTCAGCCGACATCGATCAAGTCGGCCGAGGGGCCATCAAAATGTAATGATTGGGTCTTTAATGGTGAGAAAGAGAGCAGCCGTGACACACCACTTACCACGGAAGGCCCGCGAACCAAATCGCGCATTGATGAAATTGGCGCCAGTTGGGTTGTATGTGCGAGGTTGTCCTGGATCCTCGTCATTCCCGGAATTCGGGCGCACAGAAGGATAATATTCGCGTACCGTACGTATACATGCGCACAGTGTTCCCGGGGAAATTCTGCTGCAACGAAATGCCGGCAAGGGATGAGAGGGCGCCTGGCTTCGGGCTCAGAATGGGCGCGGCATATAAACTGGATTCAGAGCACCTCCAAGGGAGTGCCCGGTAGAAACGAGCTGATAGCCTGGGTGCGCCGCGACCTGGGCCCGCACCGTCGAGATCACAGAAGAGGCAACCGAGTTCCAGCTAATGGGAATCCATGATTTACACAACTCATATCGAGTTAAACTGTCGACGACGTACGCGGAGAGGAAGCCTGTGTGTGCGGTGGATCCACCTGTAGGGATGTAAGCCAACATTCAACTGCCTCAACGCGTTTCCCGCCCACCTGGAGCACTCACGCCTGGCGACAAAAATGGAACCAGAGCAATACCCGCGTCGGTGACAAAGTCCTGCAGAGATGTGCTGCCAAAAATTGGGTGAAACCATTTCATTTTTCGTCAGCATTTTTTGCGTAAGCATGGTTCTCTGCATAATCACGGTTGGTCATTCAGACAATCTCAGGTCGCAACCTTTAGAGAAGATAGCCAGAAAAATGCTTGAAGATCAGGGGGTGAGTGAAGATATACTTACACCTTTTCTTTGAGGAATTTTTTGAACTAACGGTGTGCTGAAAAATGAGATTCATGAGGTCCAAAACGAAGTTCAAGTTGATTGACACCCAATTGGGCCGTTCTCGAGTTTATTGGTGGTTTATTCACTCTCAAGTCTTTGACATGGTAGCAATGCAATCCAACGAGTCAATGACCTTGGGAATGCTGGCATCGAAGCGGGCTTCAATGCATTAATGAAACTACGAGCAATACTACAAGTGTTCATATATAGCTATAATATGAGGAATTCCCGGCAGATCACGTCCAAGGTAGTGGGCTGTGCTGCTTGTCAGCCCTACCCGCTTTATTGAACACTCATTGAACACCAGCTGGCTGGCCGTGATTCTTCCGTCTATGCGTAGTATCAGACTAAGTATCTGTCGCAGCTCAAGATCATGCGCCAATAACGGAATAGCTAATATTTCGACGTGCAGCTCGTCCATCGATGTCTCCATTAAAGACGATACGTAGGCCCTGGATGAGGCCACAAAACTGGAATGGTTTGCCGAGCCGAATACCACTGCGAAGCTCATTTCTCAGGATACCATTGTCCACTGCGGAGCTTATTCCCCAGGATACCAAGGCGACTACGTCCAGCGCAACCACCATCAGCCATACGACGCGCTTTTCCAATCTACAACACCGCAAATAGTCCAGTCAACGCAAGGAGAACGAGGCCACCTGGCGCAAGTGTGTCGGCACTGTTCCTGTACTTGACCTTGAGATCGGCGGCCACAGCGGTCTGCGCTACGCCGACGACGCTGCTGTTCAGGGCCACTGTAGGCACAAAGTCAGTCAACAGGTCGGTCTGCACGGAACAAGATATCGCACCCGTGAAATTCGCGCCACAGTCGGTGTACTGCTGGAAGTCGGTAATTCCAACCTTGACGCCGGCCTGGTACCGCGCTTTTGTGCATTCGGTGCAGGGGGTCGTCACGACGGACGACGCTATGATGAGGCCGAACAGCATCTCTGCAGGAGAAGCGCCGTTGGCTTCAAAGTTCGTCGCGGTGATGGACCCGGTTGTGCAGAAGGCGTTCGCAGCGGTGCTGGGAAGGGACGGATAGTGTCATTGTAAAGCTCTGAACAATACAAGAATTAAACACCACTCAATCCTTGAGACACATCACCTCGCGGACGAACGCAAAGTCCGAAGAATTGAATGCGCCGGGGTCGCCGGTAGCGCTGCAGCCTGCGCCGACCTTTGCGGCGATGTCGTTGAGGGTGTCAGCGCTGGACGCGTAGCAGTCAGCGATGCATCGGGCAAGAACACTATGGAGTTTGAGACACACCTGCACGCCCCTACGCTGCAGAACTCTGTGAGCCACGTCTCGACCGCGCCTTTGACATCCGCGAGAGACGCGTTCTTGCTGCCCAGGGTGGCAAAGTCGTTGAGCGCGACGGGAGAAAGGCAGTCGAACTCTGTGCTGGTCGAGGTCAGTATGCCCGTGATTACGGGGCTGCAGGTGCTGTATAATGGGTAGCATCAGTATTATCATTGTTTCAGGCTGAGGAGGGGAGATTGCCTGGGGAAAAGCGAGTTCGGGCCATCTCCTCGGGGGATGTTGGCCCCAGCTGCAGCTGCCAGAGCAAAGGAGACAAATTTGATCATCATAGCGACTAGGATTTGGAAAGGGTTCAACGAAAGAAGGAAGTCTTCAAGACCCAGATGCGAAGAACAGGCGAAACAAGAAGGCGGGCGCGAAGAAGAAGAAGAAGAAACGAAAGCCTGAGAAGTGGGAGTGTGGCGGACGTCCCTTTATGCGTGGGCTGGCTTCACCGTGCAGCTTCCAATTACAATTCAAGCTTAAAGCGGGCATAGCATCGGGGACAATGTGATAGATGCTGTGTTTCTCGTAGCTGCAAGCCTGATGCCTGTGAGTAACGTTGAGCATATGAATTAATCGATACTGCCTCATGCGTGGCATACGAAATCAGCTTAGGCCGCCGGGTGCAATCAAGTTCTCTTGTCGGTTGCTAGCAATCGAGTCGCGAAGGTCAGGAGCACCATTCAGACTCAAGCTGATTACGGATATAGTCAAGAGGCGAGCGATATAAAAGTCGCCGACACCGACCTGTGAATTGGGGGGTACGTCATCGTTTTGACTGAGGAAAGAATGCGGAAAGAGTAGTTTCGGAGACAGTCGGACAGGGTTAAATCTCGCCACGTCATTTTGCTTTTGTGCCGATCGACCTCGAAAAATGAATGGAAAATCCATCGTGTTGGTTGATACCGGAAATGAAATATTCGGAGTACATAGAGCGATACATTATGTGCAAAAATGGGGGGTCTTGCAAAGTTTCAGGTTTATCGGACAGGATTTGAAGTCACAGCAAGAAGTTCAGTCCTGAGACCATTGAAAGTCGGTCGGAGATGTCGGACTTCTCCGATTTGGGGGGGGGGGGGTTGTCAGCGAGGTTGTGTCTGATCGTGAATGATCGCTCGCCTCTTGGATATAGTGCGCGAAAAGCGCGTTGGCGACGATGGCTTAGAAGGTGAGCGTGGGGCATGTGCCATGAAGCCAAAAAGCAAGGGGAGATCCGGATCATTGATTAACAGCGACGGCAGTGCATTACCGCATCTCTTCTTGATCTCTTCCTCCACCACGACCCACGGTTACATCAATTTATGCGTCCGAGGCTCTATCCGACATCCGAGCGATGCGGCCTAAAGATTCTGTTTGTTCTCTTCTGGTGAGTCGTGAGTCTTCCAGGCCCTTCCTGTGACATCGTCCCATTGAATTTTCCTGCTTGGTTCGGGGGACGAGGCTCTTCCGTCGGAAGCTAAATTTGAAAACGCGCAGATTTGGAACATTAGATCTCTGAATAAATCTGCTAGGAACTTTTCCTCCCGTCTACCCTGGGCTCCTGTATCGCAAAACTGATGGCACCACTGTCCCGCATAGCTCCTTTTGATGCGTCTCCCGCATCGGTGACCCATCCATCTTCGAAGAAAACTTGATTCAGATGATTGACTCCGAGTGACTGGGCGGAATTCAAAATCAGATGATTCTCCCAACGGGCAGTGGAGCACTCCGTCATGAAATTTCCTGCTTGATTCGGGGGACGAGGCTCTCCCGTCGGAAGCTCAAGTTGAAAACGCGCAGATTTGGAGTTAGATTTCTGAATAGGAGCCCGGGGTAGACGAGAGGAATAGTTCCTAGCAGTTTCATTCGACCTGTATCGCAAAACTGATGGCACCATGTCTGTGCTGTCCCGCATAGCTCCTTTTGATGCATCTCCCGCATTGGTGACCCATCCATCTTCGAAGGAAACTTGATTCAGATGATTGACTCCGAGTGACTGGGCGGAATTCGAAATCAGATGATTCTCCCAACGGGCAGTGGAGCACTCTGTCACCCTGTCCTCGTTGGAATCTTCAAGTTTTCTCTTGATCTTTTCGTGGCCTCTCTTCCCTTCCGCCAGCGGACAGGATGTCTACGAACGTCGCAATCATCGACGACCGAGATCCACTCCTTCGATATTCCACAGGTTGGAACAATTCAGGTTCTTTCGTCGAGTTCGCTGGTACGGCGAGATGGTCTGGAATCCCCGGTTCTACAGCCTCCTTGGCCTTCTCAGGTGCGTTCTTCTACACAATGTGTTGGAGACGCTGATACGAGCAGCTCGCTAGGCAGCTCTGTTATTATCTACGGTTCAGTTGCCGCAAATCCGTCTGAAGCCAGCTTGAGCTTCTCGGTCGATGGGTCCCTCGCCGGCTCATACTCCCCGAGCCCCAGCACGACTGCGCTTCATCATCAAGTACTCTGGGCCTCACCTCCACTACACGACGAAACCCACATTCTCTTTATCACCCAAACCACCGCCTCAGAATCCGGGTCCGGAGTGATTTTCCTCGACTATATTATGTATAACACCACCTCGCGCCCCGAGAACACCACGTTTTTCATCGATGACCGAGACCCGCAGGTCGTCTACACCCCCGCGTGGCGGCAGTTTGGGTCTGAGGGCGACTTCCAGCACACCTCGTCGGAGAGTACGGTCCCGGGCGATGCATTTACCCTCGAGTTTGAGGGTGCGTAACCCCGGCCTTGGCCCGCTATTTTTTCCGTTCATGTATTTATACCCCAACTCCAGGGACATCCATATCATATTACGGTGGCTTAACCACCTCTGATACCGACACCACCATCGCGGAGATTGTACTGGACGGCGGGGCGCCGACGATGTACACCGCCCCCAGCAAGATCCCCGCGACGACCAACAACCTAATATATAAATCGGGTGAACTGGAAGCGGGCAACCACACCCTCGTTGTGACAAGCACAAACTCCGCCACGCTCTGGGCGGATTATTTTCTGGTGACCGCCTCGCCGAGAGGTTCGATGCAAACTGAATCTGCGCCCCTTTCTGCCCGTGCGTTATTTCTTCTGAAAGAAGGAGATATCTTTATGATGATGCTCCTCTCTGCAGTTCCGTCATCCGCCCGCTCAAAATCCCAACCAACCATCGCTGCAATCATCGGTGCGTTCTTGGGCGCTCTGGTAGTCTCAGTGCTACTCTTCCTGGCCGTGCTTCTACTCATCCGCCGCCGCCGACGCGCGCGCGACATGAGGCGGCTTACCGCGCCTCGGGCATTACTCGGTATGTTGGTCTCGCGAACCTGCATCTCGATGCTGATGTCAACAGCGACGAATGGGGCCACATCAATGGAAGGGGATACGCATGGGCATTCACGCGAGAGCAGTACAGCTTCTACCAAGACTCTGCCTGCGCCGCCCACCTCGGGGTTCTCGCTGGCGAGGGAGGGGCGGGATTTGCCGCCAGAGTATTCTATATAACGTTCGCGAGATCGGGGTTGAATTGTATCTTTGGGGGTAGGACATGCGTACCTATATATTCGATGCACGATGACTCGTTCCTTCAAGGCACCGTGCTCCGGGGAAGAAACAGAGGTCTGGATTTGAGCTGAAGGTATTGGAAGTCATATTCTCATTCGGCTCCTGGCACATTCTGTGAATACGCTGCACCTGGGCCAATCCTTACTACCTGGAGGCAAGGACGAGCCACTGGTCAGCGAGAGAGAAACACTGACCCAACGTGGCCACTTCCGGCCAGCTCACCATTTCAAATCAGTGTTAAGCTCTCGGAAATCAGTCGATGGGAAACAATTCTGACATGAGTGAAATAATTATCATGCGCTTGACAACTATATTTTTCTTGGGAGTAGTGGCCAGGAAGCTCAAATGGCCAAGAGAAAATAAGCGACGGCGAAGGCACCGTGGTCGGAAGAAGAGGCAGCCAGTGGGCGGCAGAGGTTGGCCGCCCGCATCTCGGCAGATGGCGACAGCGCGCGGCACAGCCGTCGCATAGGGTAGGCAGATGGCGGCAAAGCTCGGCAGCCTCTGCCGGTTAGGGGCCTGAATGCAGTGAATTTGGACGGTTGGGGTGATGAAGAGCAGGATACGACTGCGCTTTTATATTGGCCAGGGTTTGAGGTCTCAGGCTCAACTCCTGTTGGCAGAGTCAACCCCGATCGCAACCGAGACCAATGACGCACAACTATTTTGCGATCGACAGATAGGACTGCCTTCGGGCCGTGTGAGTCTTTTTCTCTCCACGGCTTTCATTTCTTCCCCTGCATCTTTGTTCCCAAGCGACGACTAAATTAGCTCCATGGCTGGCGTCGACATAGGCATCTGAAACCACATTGTATATTACACATGTGCGAACTTTCCCCATAGGCCTCAGAACTCAAGAACGTGATCCGGCATGAGACCTCCAATGCTTGATCACATTTTGGACGCACAGTCAATTACAATCAAACAGGAAGGCGACGGAACACGGGATACGAACCAAGCCCCATGACGTCTACTGCGTTACGCCAGGAAATTCCTCTCCTAAATAAAATCAGGTTTGAGATATACCTGTCGCGCCACTACGAACCTTCTCCGAAAAGCATGCGCGCAAGTTGTGCGATGGAAGGGAGAAGAGGTTCCATCTGCAAGGAACGCCGGAATTTCGCAGTCAATGTCTCGTCCCAATCTGTGGTGGGTTGGTTTGTTGTTGCCTGGATCCCAGGGCCCACGAGTCGTTGGATGATTTGCACGGCCGTGGGGCGTTCATCGGGGTTCTGTCTCCTACATTCTTGAATGAGGTCCCACAAATTCTCGAGCACTGGTGTCCTTGGGTACGGTGCCAGCCACGTAGGCCGCGACCCTCCGATGACCTTGTACACGACCATCGTATCGTAGCGCAGTTAGAAGAACGGGACCTTCCCGACCAATATCTGTACTGGGTTAATACCAAAGCAAGCTGTGAACGCTCCAAATCAACCTCGTAACAAACGCAAGCGTGGGTGTACACATCGATCTAAAATCCACCCGACCATCTCCTAGCATTAATTCGGGAGCCCAGTAGCGGGGAAAACCTGCTTCGGTGGTTGAACTCGGGAAGATTGAGGTCGTGTAGTTCGGAAAGCCCCCTTCACAGCAAAGACCGAAATCAGCAATATAGCCCCCCCCCGAAAGAGTTACGAGAATGTTGGCCTGTGAATGGCATGGTCGAGAGATAATTTGGATATGAGTTGACGCACCGACTTCAAGTCTCCATGCACCACGTTTCATCTGTGCAGAAACTCGACACCGAGCGCTCCATCGACGATCTCCAGTGCGGTTCTGAGGTTTGCGGTCAAGAACTATAAAATGAAGTACCCACCAGTGAAAGGCGATGATCGATGTTGGGCGATTTCTTAGCCAGATATTGTACAATGTTGCCATTCTCCATCCACGGTGCAACCAGACAGAGCATTCCTTCCAAATAACATAGACCTAGGAAGGGAACTAGGTTTGGGTGGCACAGCTGGCGCCAAATGAGAGCCTCGTGGCCGAATCCCTGGCAACATTTTTAAAAACAAACGCGATTGAGCCAAATCATGTTTGGCCAACCTGGCCGGTACCCGGGAATACTCGAACATCCTCAGCCGTTTCACCGATACCAATTGCCCGGCAAGTACTGCTCTGTAAATGTCACCGAAGCCTCTGCCAGTTATTGAGAACTGCCGGATTAGCTTCACTCCCGTAAGGGCAAAACATGTAGGGTAGAGTCCATATGCACGCGAGAGTCTCCATAAGGCCGAGAAGATCGAAGACCTAACCGACGGGGAGGAGACATGATCCAGGAGCTGAGCAGTTTTGTTGAAGCCAACACTGAAAGCAAGACTTACATCCTGTAAAATGTCAAGCAGAACCTGTGCATCGATCTCTAGGAACCCTAAGAGCTCCTTGCAGGCAGTCTCGGGATAACGGAGGAGAGGGACCAGCCAAGAAAGAACAGGCGAGGTGTCGCTGTTCAGATGCGCACTCAGGTCCCTTGAGACAGTGTCTGTCAAACTCCATCCAGATTGTGGGCCGCAGCAATCCATAATGGACTTGTCAGCCAACTCCGCGACAACTGCGGGTCCACCCGACCAACGTGCTTGGCGAGGAACCAGAGGATTGTGGGCCGGATGCGTGATTCCGGTTCCCCGCGCGCATGTGCCGCCCCAATACTCCGCGGCATACTTGAAGAAAGCGCCTTTTGCGGGGCGGTTGCCGGGACCAGCTGGGTCGAAAGAGAGATATGTGATGCAGCTTGTCGTGATGTGTTAGGAAGCGTCGGGGAATTGTCGTGACTGAATCCGCTCCAGATAGTTCTGTATTGTGTAATGGATCAGGCGGATTGTATCATCCTTCACGTTGATCACGACCAGACCGGCGCAAACGGAGATGACGGTGCTCATGTCCAATAAGTTCTCCGGGTCAAGCGCATTGGCCCCTGGCTCAACGGCAAGAGCTTCCCTGAGTTCCGAAGGCCGCAGTGGTCGTTTGGCATTTGTTATCCACGAGAGCGTAAGCCAAGCAACTTTCCGATCGTCCTCAGCTTGCCGATTGATTCCCTGCACAATTTCATCGTATGTGTGTTCCAAATCATTCGGCATGGTCGTTATAGCTTCACGAACAGACTTGACCGTCGATTTTATCATAAGAGAGTCGATATGAAGTTTGGCGAGTAGGAACCTGGACGAACTCAAACCAAGAAATGGGAAGGATACACTTCAATACGCACATTTCATCGCTGCGTTGAACAATCCTCTCTTCGATTGCCTCTCGCAAGTCAGGAGAGGCCCTGATATGCTTCAAAAACCGAAGAGAGCTTTGGATCTTCCCCGCCAGGTATCGGCGAATGTCATCCGAATCCCCAGGGTCGTGAAGTTGGAAATGTGATGGTCGATCACGATGTTAGGCCGCGACATCAGTATCAAGTTGACTGTGGATCCTAGGTGAGAGAGATAAACGAGCAAAAGGTCTGGCTCTAGATATTCATCCAGTGCATCAACAGCGACGAAGACCTTGGAGTACTCAGAAACTAGTCTCTCGTAGACAGACACTACAAACGGTTGAACCTCGTTCCTCGGTAGTTTGTCTCAGAAACCACGGAGCGGAGCACAGCAAGATCCTCGGCTGCGGATGGACGGGTGCGGGGCTCGCAGAGATCTTCGTACAGTTTCTGGATCTCCGGGGAAATGGATTTCCGAAATATGAGTTGGCGCCAGAGGCCGGCCAAGAGTTTCGAGGGAGAGTGTTCAGCACTCTCCTTGTGGTTCAAGTATATCACTGCGACACCGATGTTATCCGTCGGCGGATTTGTTCGGAGATGGTGTACGACGACAGAACTGGAATATCAAATTCATTTATATTATGCCAATGTTCAGCGGGGCCACATACACAAGGACAGTCTTCCCGGCATCAGCTGTCCTCGTTATGAGTTCAGACAGGGTGAATATCAAGGTAGACTCACGCATCCCAGGGCACCATAATATCTTTTCCGCTCATCGATTTCCATTCCTGAAATACTTTGTGCTCGAGGAACCATGCGCCTGTTCCCGATTGATGACCCCTGAATACATCCGCTTGGGGTAGGGAGAAATTGAGGGGCGAATACCACGCTATTATTGTGTCGCGGTCCACAGCTGGCGAAAAACGAAAGTAAGTGAGTGGTATTTGAGTGTGCAGTTTTTTACGGCCGTATACCATCTTTACCCCATACGATCATTGCAAGCGAATTTGAGAGACATATCCCAACGGTAGGCGGTCGAGAACATTGAACTCTTTCCAGGCTCACCTTTATGACCTATTCGTTGTTCCTCGGCGGCATGTGCCACAGTTAATATGATGTCTACGGGAGGGCTCAGCCACTTGTTATCAACATTGCGGGTGAACTCACCCTGATGATATTGCCGTTGGTCTCGACCGACTTCCTGGACCGAATGGAGAGTTTCTGTGTTTGGAAGATAAGTAGGCCCCGAATACCAAGAAGCTTTGTGCCGCGTACTATGTTGACTCTGAGCAATTGTGGCGAGCGAGTTGGATAGACCTATCCCAGGTTCTGGGCCCGAGCAGATATGAACCACTTTCCAATCTCACCGTTATGGCTTATTCGTTGTTCCTCAGCGGTATGGGTCACGGTCGAGATGATGTCTATGAAACAGATTCAGCCACGATTACCGAGATGTCGGACACACTCACCATGGCGGTATTTCTATTGGTCCCGACCAACCGCCACGACAGAATGAACCGTACCTGGGTTTGGAAGAGGTTGTTAGCTTCTTCGAAGCGATCGCAAACTTGAACACGTTACGGTCCACTTTCTCCCCTACGTCCTTGACAGCAGAGGAAGCGCCTGCGGAATAAACAAAAAACTAAGGGTCGTCATCCAGCTCACGATGGCGGCCTGACCTCGAGTGAAATCCCTGATAATAATCAGCAATGGGGGGTCGGATAGTGTGTGGCTGCACCAACCAGATGTCCATTCCCAGACAAACGTTGAGCCACCCCTGGGATCGTTCAATGGTATCCAATACATCACGGACGTCTTTTCCCCACAATAGCCACGTTAATCGAGTGAAGAGTTTGCGAATGGGGCCGTTCGGTTGAAGCTTCTGCGCCAACTGCTTCATCGTCTCCTCTAACGTCTTTAGTGGTTGCTCAAACCTCTGGATGGCGCTGGTCGCTCCTGCGACCTGGTTGCCCGTGAGTCGCTGATGGAGCTCCACAATGAGTGGCTGGAGGTTTTGGATTTCTAGGAGCAGCTTTTTCTGGTCTTTACGCGCATTGCGAGAGCCTTGGACGTAGTTCCGAGCTTTGGCTACCATATCGACGAGCTGTAGGACGCTAGCGACGAGGCCGACGATTTCCGCCATGGAGGAAGAGAGGCAATGAGGTTTAGACGCCCATGCTGTAAGATGCTGTACGTGTCAGTGCCAAGGCGTCAATCCACGGTATCTTTGTCCTTTCTGGGAACCACAACATTGCCACTGCACTGAATCCGAGGCAAATGGCGGTACGGATACGGGAACCGGATGAGTGGGCATAGAGGAAAATCATTCCCAGGTTGCGCATCTATTGGGAAACGAAGGAATAGAAGGCGCCCAAATACCCACTCTTTGTGCGCATCTGCTCAACTTGCTCAGGAACGCGATCAATGAAGTGCGTTTGGGCCAATGTACATATTTCATGGACCATCTCGAGTTCGTGCTTGGGGCTGGAATTGAAGGGCACAATCAAAGTCATAGGAGCCGGATAGGAGGGCAACATTGGAGGAGTAGAAATGAAGGAGATGAAGGACGGCGGTGGCATGGCAGTCGGAAGCAACAGCGATTCAAACTCCGACGGTTGTTGTGAAGCGATTGATGCGGCGCACAGAGTCGGGCCTGCGTTCGACACCTCTGTTGGGCAGAAATTCGAAGTTATCAAAATCCATTTCATTTGCGTTCTCTAGATCTCATTCGCCCCTTGACTCATTAAAAAAATGCGAACATTTAGAGATGCCCAACGTGAACAGATGTGACAGAAACTGGGGAATTGTGCAGCGCGGACTAGCGGCACATAACGGTATTCGGGATGGTATGTCGACACGCAGATCCGGATACATTGAGAGGAATATGCAAGGAATGTGACCCTCATAAAAACACTCCAGGCTGAGCAAAAAACCTCACCGGAGCATATCAACCTTATGTCCCTGGACCCTCAGTTGAAGTGTTCTGCACCGCCAACTCTCATCAACTTCGACTTCAAATCCATTCATGGCACTCCTTCCCAGTGTCCGAATTCAGATTAATTGTCCATGTCCGTATTCCCTTCCGTAACCAGGCACGTAAATAGGTGAGGTAAACATCTCATCTAGCGCGCCCCATATCCTCGACGTCACGCATCAAGGATAATCCGGCAAGCTATCATCCAACAACGCGTGCCGCCCGCGGATGTTGATGAAGGACCACTGCGGGGCGGAAACCGTTAGCTCAGCTCAACGAATTAGTGTTTAAATTCGATTGGCGCCGTCCTCCATCCTCCCATCAATCGGATGAAGAACACAGTGAGGAACAGAGGACGGCACGGAGGACGTTCCCGTCGAGGGACGAAGGGAGGCAGTCCAGCGGAGCGCAGGACGAAGCCAGGAAGCAGAATAGAACAGAATAAAACACGCCCACGCACCTCCCCCACGAACGGCCCCCGCCGTATCACATTCACGTCCAGTAGGTTGAGCTCGGTCCAGAACGGCCGCAGGCCCGCGTCCTCGAGGAGCGTCCACCACTTGTCGAATTGGCCGATTGTTTTTATGACTAGAAACTCCGCGTCAGTTGGTTTCGGGCTCGGGTTCGAGAAATATATTTTGGTTTTAGGATGTTGGGGTGGAGATGTATGTCGCGGCGATGGACAAGAGGAAGGAAGAACACGGAAGAAAGAATGGGACCCACAATCTGGCGCGAAATTAAGATGGATCTCGATCTGCATCTGCCCGAACGGGAGCGGCTTCCCCTTGAAGGACTCGATAACGGCCTTGAGGGCGCCAAACTCGGAGCCTTCGATATCGATCTGTGTGAGGGTTGGTTAATATGGATATTTCAAACGAGTACCGCTACTGGCGGCGCCCGAGGCGCGGGGCTGAACGGTTGGAGGCGAGGCGAGACGAGGAAGGAAGGGAGCAGCGGGGCGAGGGGAACACCAGAGGGAAGGAAGGTGATGAGCAAAACCTCACACACCTTCCAATATCAATAAACTCGTGTCTCAGCTCCTTCATGATCCCCTGCAGCGAGTATTGCTTCGGCTTCACGTCGTGGTTATCCGCCGCGCCGATCTTGTACGGGAAGAAGTGCGCGCGGGGGTTGACTTCCGTGTCGGCGCGAAGCTCGGGGCCCCATTGGGTCACGGAGAAGTCGAAGCCTGGAGTACGTACGTCGATATTAGAATAAAAGAACAAGGAATAAATGAAAGGGAGGGAGAGAATGGAAGGGAGGGAAGAAGAGCGTGCACCATAAACCTGGCAATCCTTCCCCTGCCTGAGCACCTCCTGCTCAAAGCTCGACTGCCGCTCGACGCCCATGGAGTAGATCACGCAGTTCTTGTGGTGTGTGGCGCGCTCGAGGCCGCATACCCATTTGCCTATATAAATAATCAGGCTCGGCTGGGCTTCATATGCGAATATACGACGTACCACCATCTCCCATCGTTCCTGGTAGTAGAAGCAGGGCGGCGGTCAGAAAACTACAGCAGATGGGGAAATGAACGGCGGGGGCTCACCGACACGATACACCGAGAACGGGCACGAAAAGGCGGGGCCGTATAGGTCCCAGAGGGAGTAGTCTGCAGTGTACGGTTCCGGGAACCTGTGTGCGAGATTCATTCAGAATAAATCGCAACAGAGGGCAGTGGAAAAGAAAATAGGAAACTGAAGCGCAAGTAGAGCTGAAGAGAGATAACAGGTAGAGAGAGAGAGATAACATAACATACGCGACTGAATCAGGCCCCCCGATCTTCTCGATGAACGCGCGCCGCGCGCGCACGGCGGCTTGGTAGCGTAGCTCGTTGCCCGCCAGTGTCAAATTCAGGCGGCTGCCCGCCGGCGAGGGAGTGTCCAGGGGAGGTGTATGGTGTGAGGGAGGCGCATGGTGCGGGGGCGGGGGAGCGTATGACCCCGGGTGGTCCAGGTAGCCTGAGAACGGACGCTCGTACTGGCGCGCAAGGAGGTAGAATGTCCCCAGGAGCAGGAAAGCGAAGGGCAGCGGCCAGAGGGTGAGGCGGGGCATTTGAAGGAGTGGCGGGCGTTGATAGTCGGCGGGCAGAGACGAATACTGGTGACCTCAGACCTGATGCTACGAGTCGTGGGGGAGTGAAAGGTCGAATCTGCTTGCCAGCGAAATTTTTGTATTGCCCGACCCCAGGCGGCCTTCGATCCCCGTTCGGTGTGGGATGTGACCTGATATGAACTCCTGTAAACCCCTCGCGAACTCCTCTTCGTCCGAGCTGCCCGAGCCCACGACCACGCATCCCGCTGCTGCCCGTGTGCCATATCGCCTGGGCTACTGGTACAGAGCAAGAGTGTTGGTGTCTGGGTGCTGCCTATGTGGCTCTGACAGATTCTGTTCCGGATCGACCAAGATCGACATGGCCCGCAGCATTCGCGGAACCTTGCGGATCATAGTAGGAACGATCCGGAACGATTGGCGGAGGCTGTGCTCTCGCACGAGCTCCTGTCTTTCTCTTGCTTTCCTCCAACGCTCCCAACTGCAAGTTGCCTTTTGTTCTGGCTCCTCGCTCCTGAGTGCCACCGTTGTATTCATTGTACGCCATGGGCTAGGACCCCTGACAATACCTTTGGACCCTAGGGCCCGCGCCGGACAAAAATTTGACATTTTGGCTCGAAAACCTAGGTTCTGACCGGACAAAAACTGGGGTTTGAGGCCGGAAAACCTGGGTCCTGTCCAGACAAAAACTTGGGGTCTCGTCGACGTTTGGGTCGATGTCCGGGCGAAAGTTGTCACCAAATTCGGCTGGAAACAATTTCTTCACCTCAAATTCAAGTTCAACTCGTGTGTATTCCGCATAGAAGAGTAGAAAGGGTATACGAGAAAATTTAGGGTCGTGAGAGCGGAAAATTCCCCATTTGGGAAGCCTGAGCTAGGTCTTGTCCGGACAAAAACAACGCGATGAGGAAATCTGTCCGGACAAAAATCGAGGATTTCTGGAATTTCGGGCCCTAGCCTCCAAAGGGATTGTCAGGGGTCCTCATGGGCTGCGGTGAGAACTGTGGGAGTTTGATGAGAGTTGCCCAATCTGAGTAGTACCCAAGTTCGTCACTTCGTTACTTCGCTTAGGAACGAGAAAGTTTGTGAGTTTGATGGAAAACAGTGAAAGTTCGTCATTTCGACAGAAAACTGAGAAAGCTCGTCACCTCGACTAAATTTTTGGGAAAGCTCGTTACTTCCGGGAGCGGTGTGTGGGAAGTGCATTGTTTGATTACCGGAAGTACGGAATGACACGAACAGAATCCTGTTCTCTCTTCCGACCACCATCATCCCCAACCGCGACACCGCCGATGCCGCCGACATTGTGCACCAGATTATGTGGGGATGGAAATGCCCCAAGCATCAGCGATCGGGACCGAAGGTACGTCGCAGTTTCGCCCTTCAAGTCGCATTACTGACTGGTGATGGATCCAATGAGCTAGGAAATAGCACTCACTCTTCAACCCTCCACCGAGTGCCCACCAGTTGCCGATGTATATGGCCGCCATTGCACGGTGGAAAAGACTATACAACAGTGTTTGTTTGAGCAGGCATAGAGCAGCAGGTGTGTCAATGTCGATTTCACCTCTACTGTCATGTTCCCGCCTCCGCAGTGAACGTGCCGAGTGCGACTATCCGATTCCAGTCGCCACGAAAATCACCATTGCCATGCTCGCGCCGCGCACGTGCCGCAAGTTCCTTTTTTTTTTTTTTTTTTTTTTTTTTGGAGCGTTTGGGATAATGAGACTTAGTCTGCAGAAGCATTCCAAGGTCATCCGCTTGTGTTGCTGGTGGTGGACCAGACATTGCCGGGGAAGTTTGCTCAGGAGGAAATGCCATTACGCACAATTATTTAAACCAGTGTGGGACTCCGACCCGAAAATACAATTTATCCTATCCCATGTTGATCAATGATGGGTCGCATACCCACTAAACCCCCTTTTTTGTCCAGTCATCCGGCAGTGAGTCCTCATCCAGTAGTAGACCACTCCAAGTGCTTAGCACCAATTGTTTATTCAAAGCCAAAGAATCAAATCTGACTTTGTCTGTCAATAGGCAGTCCCGCTGTAATGCTCGGTTTATAGTGTTCAACCACTGATTATAAATTTCTGCTGAAGTTAATATTCTGTCTGGATTTGCAATGACACGGTTAACACGGAGGTTCCAAATCAGATGCCATGCAGATGATACCAGAACTGCAAAAAGCCTTCCTTTCGCATGGATGATGCGTCCTTGGGGTGATTTAAATTTTACAAGGTTGGATCCTAGTATCAATCCCCAGTTCAGATCAGGCCATCGGTCATATTTCAGTGTCCAAAGTTGTTGGGTGAAAAGCCAGATCAGCTTTTGACCCGGTGCATCACACTCCAATGCAATGTGCTCCAGAGATTCAGGAACACCACATGTGTGGCAAATACCTTTTATTTCTGAGTTCTTTATATGAGTCCAAAAATCACCGACTCTGAATGTATTGTGTATACATTTCCAAAAGAACTCCCGGGTTAGTCGTTGGAAAGTTATAGATCTCGCACGCGCTTCAGCGCGTTTGGCAGGTGAGTTGAATCCTGGGGAATGCGCCCTCCAGTGCACACCATATCGGCGGGAAAGCTTACCCTAATGGCATTATTTCCCGACTTGGAAGGGGGAGAAATGTTTCCCACTTTTCTCAGGGTATAAGCCGACGAGAAAGCGGACACCCGTGACGGTTTTTACATCAAGGCTCTTTAAATAGTAATTCTTTCAATTCTGTTCGATAGTAAGTAGTAAGTTTGGATTGCCATTTCTTTCAAAACAAGAAGACCTTTGAATGATTCAAGGTGATTCAGCGCTTGAGTGACATGTACAGCTGCTAGTGAGAGCGTGCAATGAACTTCATTTGCTCCGCAACTTTGGCAATATGACGTGCATACACGAGAGTGTCGCATCTCGCTCGGCCTGCTCCAGACTGGAAGAATTTTGGTGACTGTGTCGTGCTGATATTTTTTTTATCTTAGCCCCTTTATCTTGGCGCGACCCACACCAGCCAGCAGTTTCTTTGACGAAAATAACAATTACCTGTACTAGTGGAACAGGTCCACATCCAATACACCAACCCCCCTTGTCCCTGATATTCCTTTCACATTTGACTTCACGACGGGGTTAATGAACAAGCTACCGTTTTCTGACAGATTTTTGGATGCTTCTTCTGAATTTTGATTGTCCGTGTGCGCCGACAGTGTGCACCACGCCCGCGACTGACCGTGCACTCTCCACGTGGATGGACGCGGTCATGTGATGATCGACAGTAGCTGAAGTAACGAGCTTTCACGCTGTACAGAGGAAGTTACGAAGTTCTACTACATCCAGCTGAAGTCACGAACTTTCACAGGAAGCGATCAAACTCACGCATTTCCGCGATGCTAAGCGATGCTAAACGAAGTTAAGCGAAGTAACGAAGTGACGAAGATGGCGCGGACTCACCCAATCTAAGCGAGTTTGAAGCGAGTGCTGCGGACGGTATTCCCATCAGCCTTGGACTGTCAGTCTCGTTCTCGGCGTGCTGCGCAGTTTTACTGGACCGGCGTAGTTCAAACCACTCTCACATCTATCAGTAGCACATATAATAATCAAGCTTCAAAGGAATTGATCTTGTCTCTAGATTGGTGGACACAAACGGGCGGTAAAATACAGAAACAGACAGAAACTGGATGCTGAATTGCGGTTAAGTCTTGCGGGAGTATAAATATTGGTATGGATCCGCGCGGCCGGACAATGATAGAACAGGTGTGAAACGAGGAGATAACGGTTCTCTGAAACCGAGACAAGACAGGAACACATTCCGTCTCGAAAGCACTCTCACGAGACCCGAGAGTGAAGTTTTTTTTGTGAGTTGCACTACGGGATATCTTTGAAGTTGCAGCATGACAAAGTTTTAAGCTCAAGCCCAATTGGAAAGATGCTGAAGTTAACAGGTAAACTGAAAGTTGGAAACTCCGTGTCAGTTTAGACTCTGGCAAAAGCATCCTAACCCTAGTACATGTTTCCAAGCCTGTTTCGATTGACTTGCTGTCTCAATCCCTATATCTTCCTCTCTCTCTCCTCTTGTCATTGTCCACTGCATCACCGCCCACTTTTTTGGTTCAACTTTATCTCGGCGATACTCGGGGATACCATCGGATCATCAGTACTTATTGGAGACCACCTGTGAATTCCTTGTGACCTCATTTTTGCTGCTGACAATCTGGACGGACTTGAAGCATCCAAAAAAGCCCGAGCGTGAGCTTCCTCATGCACACAATTCTCGAATCAGTGGTCCGGCTTCTTGTCAAGACAGGGACTCTGATGGACTGAAAACTGAAGTTACGCCTTTTGTTGTCTTTTTGGTTCAGCATCTCTAGACTCCTCGCTCGATGCATCCAGAGATCCGGCATACCCACGGCTTTCCGTCGCATCTGGCCCTGAACTTTCATTCATTCATTCATCAATTATAGTGCTACGGGCCCATGTCGCACTTTACAGGAGACTATGTGATAGATGGCTGGTGTCGTAGGGTACGTAGGTAGGGGGGCAAGGAGGATGTGGATGGAGGGGCGCCAAGAGTGTGTTGAGATTTGTTGTAGGTAGAGATATTATTGTAACAGGACTATTTTCATATCAGATGCTAAGTAAGGAAGAGAAGAGAGAGAAGAGAGAGAAGAGAGAGGTACGGTAAGAGTAAAGGGGAGGAGGGGAAATTACAAGTCGTATCTTGGAAGGCGGCCTGTGGCCCGCACGAATGCAAGGACTGGGGCGGCGTCAAGTACGGTGTGAAGGGAGAGACGTGCAGTCTTGACACGGAGCATGAGGTGTAGGCAGGCGACACAATGAGTGGGGCAGGTGAAGAGGAGGTGGGCAACGGACTCGGGGACATTGCAGTGGGGGGCAGAGGGGGACAGCGCGAGTATGAATCGATGAAGGTATGCGTTGAGCCCAATGTGGCTCGTACGGAGCTGGGTGAGAACACTGCACTGCGGCCTGCTCAGCCCCACATACATCCTCTCCAGTGCTTTAGAGGGGGTCGCGTCGTCGAAGGTGGAGATGCGGGCCTGCTGGGGCAACATCGACTACTCCCTTGCGCCACTGCGTCGCGAACACCTTCGCACCAGCTGCTATAACTGCTGCGTGGCTGGTGGGGAGGGGGCTCTCAAAGAGCTTGATGCACGTTGCAAGCGGGGAGGAGGCACCTTGGGCTGCTGCTTTAGCGCAGGCGTCGACTATCTCATTGCCTACAATGCCGATGTGGCACCGGTACCCAATGGATGCGGATACGGAGGGTGCGGCGGACATGGAGGAGTCGGGCGAGGATCGCGTGAAAGGTGGCGAGGAGGTATTGGCCGGGTTGGGGTTTGGGGGAAGCAAGTGCGGTGATGGCGGGTTGGCAATCAATGAACATCCGTGTCTATCAGATGCGGTGTGCCCGCGATGATGTCGAATGCGAGGATTGGCCCTGAACTTTGAAGCCATACTTCGCATGTATGACTGACGATAGGTTCATCATCGAGCTGGTTGCTGTGGCGCTAGATACAAAGAATCCAAATGCGGGTTCATTTTCACAGACGCTGCCGGTATTCAATCGGCAGGACATGCGTCGAGCGGCACTTTGTATTGTTTGCATCCCTTTAAGTTTAAGAACGGGAGTAGATTAGATGCCGTTATCTGATAATCTCTCATGCCCACACCGATTCACCGACTCCTTGCACTCATCACCCAGTCTGTCGAAAAATTTCGAGACTGCATGCCACTACCATGGAACACCGATCCCCGACCTCCACTCACCTTTCGTACTGGCATCTGAGGCCTTTGGTGAACACCGGAGCTGCAGAGGCAGCGCGCATCATTGCTGCCGCCGCGCTCCAGCTGGAAGCTATTGTGACGCCGCCGCACATATCTGTGCTCCGCATTGTCAGCGGAGTACATTGACCCATCATCCTTTTGGCCTGGTTATTGTTTTTGATAATACCCCCGCCCTTACAGCATTTCAAATCTGCCGCTTTGCGAATCTGTCTCGAATCTGGTGTTGCGGAGATCCTCTGCGAGGCAGGGCTGCAGGGATAACTTCCACCCGATATTTTGATTTCACAGGGAATCCATGTCAAAGATATCGCCGCCAAAAATGGCCAGCATCCAGAAAAAACTGGGTTCGGCATTCTTTCGCAACTGGTTGCGAATTTACTTACCGTTGTTGCTGTTCCCAGCGCGCTTCATCCGTTTCCTCGCAACACATCATATCTATTGTGAAGTCCTGCCAAATGTCTTTGCTCACACACGCATCTCGAGCATGCTCGACACACTCAAGCCGAGCGCCGAGATCCTCGCAGAGTAAGTCCCGTCTCTATTCCAGTCCCCACCCATTCTTAATACATATCAATTTCAGTCCCGAACACAAGCACGACGGAACAATGGGCTTGGCAGCCTTGGTGTCCCACAGGTAAGTTTTGCTCTGAACCTCCGAATCCTCCCGACCACTCACTAACGCACGCATGGTCAAAGTTTGGACGAGACTGCCAAGGCATCTGCCTACACCTGGGAGACCCTCGCCGATCTCGCTACTGCGCGCTCGGGGGACCCCGCTGCATCTCCATTTTCGCGCTCGATAGGGAGGGCAGAAACTCTGTGGACATATTACGCCTGGCCTGATGACGTGCCTGCCGACCGACTCGGCGCAAGTTAACAATAAAAGGTAAGCTGCACGAAGTAGGGCAGTAGAAGACAATAATGTGTGAGTGTTTCAAAATTAGGTCTAGTGCCGTGACACGAGACCAAGTGGCCGAGAGATGCGAAGATGAAGGTGAGGACGTAGGGTGAGGATGGAGGCGATGGCTAGGACGACGGCGGAATGACGGGAGCGAGGCGAGTGCGAGTGCGAGAGCAAGAGCGAAGGTGTGGGGTGAACTTACAGCTATTTGCGGTACATAAGGCGCGGACTGTTTTTTTTATTTATTTTTGCAACATTTTGCTTAGAACACTCACCATGACCTCAATTCTGGTCAGAATCCTTCGGAAGTAGGTGCGTTCGACTCGCACTGAAAATCCGCAGGGGATCGAGTACCGGCTTTTTTGATGTAATTATGTAATGAAATTTCTCCCGAAAAATCGTGGTTTCCATTAGAACAGCTACACCACAATGAAATACCGGGCCAATTGACTTAAATCTTGGATATGTTATGTATCAGAAACTATTACCAGGGGACTATCAGGTTTACAGATATAAATCCCTCAAATCTGCATGGTAGGCTCTACTTATGTTAGTACACAAATATGGTGTTGGTAGAGTGAGTGCCAAATCACAATGAGTTGGGATAACACCCAAAAAGATGTACCATCCCCTGGCACTAGTTTTGATATATAACATATCCAAGAACTAAGTCAATTGGCCCAGTATTCATTGTGGAGCAGCTGTTCTAATGGAAACCACGATTTTTTGGAGAAATTTCATTACATAATTACATCAAAAAAGCCGGTACTCGATCCCCTGCGGATTTTCAGTGCGAGTCGAACGCACCTACTCCCGAAGGATTCTGACCAGAATTGAGGTCATGGTGAGTGTTCTAAGCAAAATGTTGCAAAAATAAAAAAAACAGTCCGTGCCTTATGTACCGCAAATAGCTGTAAGCAGTACTCAGTGTGGGCAGTCAAAAGCTGAGTTGTATTTGAGAGAAAATTAGTTCTTTATACAGGTAGAGGGAGGAATGAATGGAGTAAGATAAATATCAGTACAATAGTGCGCCAGAACCAAGAGACAGAAGAACAATAGCAAAATAATAGTAGGGAATCCGCATTAGCCAAGAAGATGATAGTTACGGGCGAGATTGAGGATTGAACAAAGAGAGAAATGAAGTATGTAATGAAGTAAATATCAAGGGGAGTGTTGTACAATTAACCGTTCCTTAACGAAAATGGCTCCTCGGCTGTGCTATTTTCTCCATATGTCCATACTCCTTTTGTCTTCATCTGCTCGCACTCTGGTTTTAACCCATTAACCATTCTTAAGTACCGCAGTCTGCAGATGGATGCAGCTTCTCGCAGCAAGATTCTCACTGTGCCGCGGTTATTAACCGTTCTTTAACGATTATCTCGGCGATTCTTTGTACTGTACTATTTCGACCGTAAGTTCATCAAAATTATGTAATTGCTCATCCGAGAAGCCCGAAAAAAATTCTTTTGAATTAAGGCGATTTTTGCACACATCAAAGAAAATCGGGTGTGACCTGTGACTGAACTTACGGTCGAAATAGTACAGTAACTCTTTGCATACCTTTCTGGCCAGTGACATATCCCCTTCCTTCCGTCTCACTCCTGGTTCTCATTTCTGAGCGTCAAAGTTTCTCTACGCAGTTTAATTTAACACTTGAAAACCCCATGGGGCTCAGCAGCTGACCGATGCGCAGCATTTCTTGACAGAATGCTGTTCAAGACTGTTCATTGCTGCTGTTGTTGTTGGTACGGCGCAGCTCAAAGATTATCATCAAGCCGGGAGGCCACGTAGTCACCCCAAACAGTCTCGACATCCTTATAAAGAGGCAGCATTTCCCATCTTTGCTTCAACTAGCAACCTTTCGCCCACCTCTCTCTGCCGTGCCTTAATATACTGCCTGTCCTCAACTCAAGATTGGAATTGCAACCATTCTTTCTGGGATCAATTCATGCAATGACCTCTCAACACTACTACCTTCTTCTGGGGATCTATGGAATGGAGCTGCTCTGCTGATTCTGGAATACATTGTCGGCGGTCTCAGGGAGGTCATAACATCAATTTTATATCGTTCTTCGCATCGTTGGTCCTAAACATGCTAAGCTGGGCTGCCGTGGCCGATGCGACTACCATAAATCTCCTGCTTGCCCATCTTTCTGGCTGTCTCATGATCCTTTGGATTGTCCTTTCGTATTCAATTTCTCAATCTCTTTTGGGCCACGGCTGCTGGATCGAGCGGAGGCTCGCTTCGTCTGCTTCAATGAATCTAATTAACCGCTCACTCCTCGGCAGTGAAATCACCTTGCCTGCAGTCCTGTAAGGCCAATCCTTGCCCAAATCCTCTCGACTCACCCCCAAACACTTGATACCTGGTTTTTTTTCCATTCCAATCCAATAAAGGTTCCTCTCCCTATTTCCTGTCTTAAAATCTATGGCCACACGGACTCGAATTGGTACTATTGTTGTATACGTTAGAAAAATTGTGGCTTTGTTCCTCTCATGCTTCTGAATACCGGAGCGAAGCAGAGGTCTGTCTTGTAATCCAATAAGCAAGGTACTCTCCGGCAAACTGCCGCGCAACTGCCGCGTGTAAGCCGCAATTAAGCCACTGCCGCTTATTTTTGAATAAGCCATGCTGCGTGCGCCTGTGAGAGTTTGCAAGAAGCGCGAGACCGGATCATTCCGGACCGTGCCACCATGGAATCGCATGCCACCAAGTTGCCCACCAAGCGCTCTCGCTCACACCTCGGTCTCAGCTGCCATATCTCTGTTATCCTCGTTCCAGTCTTCGCGGTTCAACTATGATCCAGTCTAATAATCTAACTACGACGGTTGGCCAACGCTCAAACACGCGACCCCTACGGCATTGTCAATTGACATCTGACATGGCAGTTTGGAGGATGAGAGGCAGTCGGTCTTCTCGGTCTTAATTGGCGGCCCGGGCAATTTCGATGTTGAAGACGCTAATCCAGAGCTTTGAAACCTGTAGGTGGAGTCTGTCGCGGATAGCATAATGGTATTTTTCGCACGTGCTCAGGCTTCATATGTTCCGGAGACTGGCCACCATCGCTCGAACCTCGGTTTTCCAACTTGGCGAACGCTTATGATATTCTATTACCTTCATCCCGATACTGATCCAATGAACCCAGGGCTTTAGCCAATGTGACCCCCTGGGTGCAGACGAGGTCACTCAGCCTTATGACTGGTTTTGGACTTCCCACTATTAGATGATATTGGTTTCGACTTGGGATATCGGTAGCTCCCGGTCCGCAAAACACATTATATAGCTCACATTGTCAGGATTCTGAGTTTCCACCCCATTCTCATCATGCGCAAGGTACCCTTGGGACTAATCGCATTAATTCTGGTCGTAAATGTACTTTCAGTTCAAGCTTGGATTCACCGTGCGTGTTCAAACCGTTATCCCGCCTCCCGTCCCATCAATTCACATGCTTAGCGGGAATTCTGCATAAATTGAGCGACATGAGTCGATTGTCTTCCTATATAACTGCTGGGCTAGCTGGCACAAATAGCCCACAATATCAAGATTATCTCCTGTTTGCCGCCGATAAATTTTCCTCGGATGCTTATCAAATGTCGACGCCGGTAGCGACGCTGACCAGCCGTGCATCATTCGAGGCGGACTCCACGGCTGCGTACCAAAATGCTCTCGTAAGTTTTATCGCCATTTCGATATTCTGTGATTAATCGAGCTCATCGAGTGGAATGTCATAGATGTGGAAATTGACCGGCATTAAGCTACACGCAGCCAAGGCGATTGAGATAATGGATGCTTGGTCCGGCACACTAAGGAGCGTAGATCCTAACTGTAAGCATCTATTAGCGACGAGAATCAGAGGTGCTCATTGAATTCTTCTTGTTGGCAGACCTTGACATGCAGTTGGCGTCCTCTCTCGGACCATTCATGATGACGAACGCCGCAGAAATCATCCGGTATACAGCTACTAGCTGGACGGCAAGCGGCATCAGCAGCTTCTCTAGCATGCTTAATAATGTTTTCTACCCTCGCCTGAATAGTAAGTGCCTCACGGAGCATAGTCTATGAGGGAATCACACGGAACAGATCATACTGGTGTACAATACCAGGCAAATGTCGGAACTGGAAACACGAAAGCACTGATGGCGTTTGGTGTTTTTACGGAAAATACGACAATGTGCGTTGCTTTGAGCAGCATTAGCTTCACACCTCATCAATATTGGGTTGAGCTCAGGTACAACGAAGCGATCAGTTTGTACTCGAACGAGAAATGTTCGGGCTTGGCTCTCGACATATCCCCGACTGGCCAGAGCTCCGAGTCTGGGAGAGATCAGGGACACGCTCAGCTTGGCCTGGTATTTCATCTGCATATACGCTTGATGCAGCTCTAATTTCCGTCGTTGTACCCAGGGAAACTTGGCCGAATCCTGCCAAATAGCTTGGATCCAAGGAACGAACGACTTGTTCACTCTCCTATCCAATCGACTGATGACGGGCTACGAGTACACTGCGAAATACAACCTCGGGAATGCCGTTGCATACGACGCGACATTCCAAAGATGCGACGCGAATCTTTTGGGAGGACCATTCAATGCAATTTCAACCACGGGTCGGGAGTGTTTCGCCCGATATATGAGCTAGTGTGTGCACACTACGTCTCGATTAAAGGTTTAAGCATGCCGTTTAGCCTACAAATAGTGAGCCGTCAACAAGATGAAGAAATTTGCCTTTCTGACACTCGATAGATCAACCAGGTCGCAACGGAAGAAGGGAACACAAGCCCAGCGGATGGATCGGGATGGGGAACGTTGAAGTTTCGACTGTAGGTTCTCTGCGCATCACTGAATCACATTTGTTTGTTGCAACATACTCTGAGATAGCTGAATGTGCGCGAAACCATGAATCTGGACTATGCATAGAAAATCGTCGTTTTGTGCTCTGTTTGTACTTGAGAAGCAGACAGAAGCTTTGAGACACGAGCATCCGGACCCTCTTTGGACCATGGGGAACCTCTGGTCAACCTACTGTAACTTCAGGGATCTTGAGAAGGCCTAGGAACTTAAAGTCCTTGCTGTGCACAAGCAAAAGAAAGTTTTGGGAGAAGACAATCTGTTTACTCCACGGACTATGGGGACTCTTGCATTGGCGTACAAAGATCAAGGTCATCTCACTTTGAGGATACATTAACTGTTGCCGTCGCCATCGTCAAAGCGCGTCACACCAGTGATGAAATTTGTACCGTGACTCTCTGCCTCTTGAACTCTTTTTAAACTCCACTTGTGGGCTCCATCCACTCAAAACATGCCAAGGGGGTCTCTATTGCCGAATCGACGTGTTGGACTGTTGTACGCATGTTCGCATGCCGGAAGAAGCCCACAGAAGTGCATGCTTTCACTGATGTCAGTCCTCGGCAACAACGTCGCATCGGGAAGCTTTGGCATGAAACTTTGGAAGTAAAACCCATGCGCAAAGGCCCAGAAACAAGAGGGCGGCCCCGCAATCTCACCTCGGACGATGTTGCGGTCTGTTTCTCGAGAGTCACAGTGTGACGTGCCTCGACGGCAACGGCGACGGTAAGGATCAATGCATATCCAAAGTCTCAACGTAGGGAGGTGCGTAGTGATGTTTAGTATGTGATATTTTTTGTGTGTCAATATCTGCCTGCATTGAAGAGTTATGTAGGAATCTCTAGGAAGTATACTATTTCAACTAAATATTTTATTTGTTGGTTGAATCACCTAGCTTTTGTGCTCAGGGCCTGCACACAAGATGGAGTGTCGAAAAACATGTCATTTTGTGAAGAAATACGGGAAAATGGTTGAATCACCTAGCTTTTGGGCTCAGGGCCTGCACACGAGATAGGAGTGTCCGAAAACATGTTATTTTGTGAAGAAATATAGGGAAATGGGCGAGATACGGCGAGCGGAAGGTTCTAACAAAAAGGTGTAGTAATTCTGAAAAAGGCAGCTTGGCCAACTTTATTGCAAATAGCAATAAGAATCACTGTGGACTGCAAATCAGAAATGAGCCTTCCAGTGGGCTTTTGAAATGGATAAATCCACCTGATAAACAGCTTTGAACAAGATCATGCTACTATGGCACTGGCGGAGTTTGAATCTCAGTTGTCC
>JARKIC010001992.1:0-83735 GCA_029378375.1 Mycena olivaceomarginata | reverse complement strand
GAAAAGTGTGGCAACTCGCTCCTGACGTCAAATCCCCGCTCATTCAATTCTGGTAAGCGGCCCCTGCGAGCGAGGGCAAATCTGAGGGGAACAGTTGACGAATTTGGGCTTTCTATGACGTCGTTGTCGTCGGGAAGGCGCCCTGATGCACCAATCTGACTGGGAAAAGTGTGGCAACACGCTCCAGACGTCAAATCCCGCTCATTAATCCTGGTAAGCGGCCCCTGCGAGCCAGGGCAAATCTGAGGGCAACTGCCGGTTCAAATTTCGTTGGCATTAGCCTTGGGCACTCAAAGCTCTCCATTCCAGTGGCGGTACGGGCTATTGACACACCTGGGAAGGGGCAACTGAGAAAACATTGAGCCTTGATTTTGCGCGTCGATAGGCTCTGTGCGCTGTGGAGCTAGCTAGCTGTTCGTTCCGCGCCGCCATTTGATCCACCTTCTGGGTTGAAAAGAGAAAACGCGATTCGTCTCCAGCCTCGCCACGATTTGTCGAGTTGATCCCAGAAGTCGTTTCCAGGGTGACGGACATATTCAGAGCGCTGTGGGCATCATGAGACTACGAAATGATCCCCAAAACTAGGTCACTCGGATCAGCATATTCAATGCTGTAGAATTTGGCTCCGGGGGACGAAACTTCCAGGCAAGGGTAGGTTGCAAAGACAGTTTTAGGGCAGTGAGGCCCGGTCACAAACCAGTGTCTTGATCGAGGACGTCTTGAAACAGGAGCAGTTCTGGGTAATTGGCCCAGTACCTGGTTTTGTCCATATCCCACTATGGTGAATATCAGAATTTGAGCGCCAAAAGAATTTATGTTCACCATATTTGACTGAAAACAAGCTAGGCCACCAAAGAAGCAAAATGAGAATAGCAGATGTGCACATGACATACAGCCAACGAAGGGTTTTGCTGAAGTGAGCATGCCACCACAACAGGCAATGACCGACATGCATATGATGTCTGGGCCGGTGAAGGGTTTCGCTGAAGACAGCATGCCACCACAACGAGCAATGGCCGACATGCATATGATGTCTGGGCCAGTGAAGGGTTTTGCTGAAGATAGCATGCCACCACAATGGGCAATGACTGACATGCATATGATGTCTGGGCCAGTGAAGAGTTTTGCTGAATTCCATGAACAGCCTTTCTGTATTTAATGATAAATTTATATCCCTTGGATAGTTTGGGATGCATTGGAGGGAATATTACGACTGCCTACGGACAATTTACTCGGGTGGCCGGATAGCCCGTTTTTGCCATTTTGGGACACCCCGAAAGCAAAAATTCGGCAAGCCACGGAATCGTCATGTAAATTCTGTGAAAAATACCAATGTGTTCTTAGGATGTATGAACTTGTTTTAGGGCCCACCAACCCATGCATACTTGACTGTATGGGCAGGCCCAAGGCAAAGAATGCTTAGGTGGCCGGGTAGCCAGTCTCAGACAATAATTCCATCAGATTCGCTTAGCGGTTGATCGTTGTGTTACCAGCATGGCAAAAAATTGTGGCGAGCACTTTGCCGTACCCATTTGATACCAGAATTGCGGCATGCAAACTGTCAAAGGTTGGTAAAAGTGTCGGAAAAATCCTATTTGCCTTATCAGGGCTGACGATACCTGACCGACCGGTCAGGGCTGATCAGGCAGGTCGGGGACACAGATCAGCCCTGGCCAGGCAGTATCATATAGAGGCAGATATAATTACAAAATGGTAGCTTTCCGAGCCGGGGATTTGTCGGCTTGGAGGAATATGTCGTGATCTATGGTATCTACCAAGAAATGAGGACTTCCCGTCCCAGCAACGGGTGCAGGGGTCAGTAATGCACAAAGGAAACATGCCCTTGCTTTCCGCCTGTTTTGCATACAGGTAAATGAGCAGTACCCTGAGCTCATGCGATTCAGAGGCTATTGGGCAACAACCCACATAGCCAAGTCCTTCTGGGACAACCGCCAGACTTACATCCACTGTGTCGACAATCCGGCAACCTGCCACGGACGCCGCGCCGCCGCATGCCACGCCGCTCACGTTCCCGTTCGCCGCGCCGCTCACGGTCCCGCCTGCCGGTCGTCCACGCGCTCCCCGCCCAACGATGCCGGCGCTCCGTGTCTCTCTACCCCTCCAACGCCTCCCCCAGCTCGCTCGACCTCTTCGTCACCTATCCCGCTCCCACGCCGTCGCTTGCAGACCAGTCGATACATCGTCCAGTGATGAAGAGGATGCAAATCTCTTCATTGATCACATCGATCATTCAGACGTCGACGAAGGAGGGTCTCCGCGGGCCGGTCCGAGCTCTACGGCGCTGGGTAAGCGCCGCGAGCGCCTCGAGTCGCCCGTTAGCAAGCAGCCGCCCAAGAAAACTCGTGCTCGGAAGTGAATACAAGTAATCTAGCCGCTCCAATGTACCTATATAGCGCCGCCAATGTAATCTTATAATGCATTCTCATGTGATATGTCATTAAATTCATTACCTTTCTCAATGACCCAGCGGATCTGTGAATGGCAAGCAGCCTGGTTTTCACTGCCTGTCACGTAGAAACGTAGTAATGACCACCGTGAAAAGGTAATTTTCGGTGCAAGATTCCAGGTAGTTCCATCCACGTGAAATCCAGGGTCTTTACCTGGAAATCAACCAAAATTGCCATTGCAATCCCTACGGAACACCGTGAACAAGCGACATGAAAGCCAGGGCCTTCGGCGACCACAGTGATATCCTGAGTCCACATCTTCAAAGTTTGTACAGCGAAGCATTCAAGCAGTGCAGCCCTCACAAATAGAACATACAAGCTGCATATTTATTGGTGCGAAACTCGCTCGTGGTTATTTTGGTTGCTCCGAGTCCGTCATGGTCATGAATTTGTTATTGGCCACCAAAGCCTCCAGAGCACTGCCGTGCCCGGAGGATGAAGACCTCGCATATCACAGCAACTTTGAGCTCACGAGCATGGCTTTCATGTTCTTAGTTTGGAGCTTAATTGGGCAAGACGTTACCCTTCCATTCGACGACTCGAAACTATCAACCTTGGCCCAAGTCACAGAATCCTCCACGCAATCCTCGGAACGCCTCTCGTGGTTGTTCACTCGGTTCTCGATGGCAATGTTACATGTTGGAATGTGGATGCACAATCTGCCCTGCATTCGGTATACGTCGGGCATTCTGTGTTTCACGTTTCGTTGGTCTCGCGGCACCATGTTACCAAAGTATGTTCCAAGGCCATTTTGGTGACGGACGACCTCGTAGACGACTATAGTATCCGGTCAGTAACCGTCTTCTGCCATGAGGGATACCCTCCATTTGACGTTACGGTTCATAGGCCGTCGTATCTTGCGGTCATAACTATCCCGACCGCGTCACCTTATCTAACGATGGAAGTTCCTTTTCGTCAGGAACTGGGAACCGGATTCACGTTTGGCCAACTATTCTTGAACCACCAGGTGGTCGGGCTACTTAGGGTGTTTGGCATGGAGCGACTTGACATCGTCGCTTTCAATCGGTCCAGTGGAGCATGTAGAGTGATAAAAACGGACATATTCTATGTGAGTCCTCAAACTTTTGGCATGTATATCGACTGTTCTTATGGCTTCCAGGATCACAAGCTGGGTGCATTCTTGGACGACTCGCTGTATGTTGTGAAACACCGGGATGACAGTTCTAACGTTTATAATTGCCCATCATATCTCCTACCCTATAACGACCCGGAAGGAGAGACACACGGTACCGAGACGCTGGACTGGAACATGGAATTCGCTTTTGGAGCCTGAAATAAACAACTGCGCTTACATAGTTGACGCCGCCGGTGAGTGGTCTGGTGACACGGCGAGAGGACTTGGAAGTTGATGACAAGATTTAGCACTGTATGTCGTTGCTGCTTCAACTAACGTTCTCGTACGTCGATAGGTTTGATTGGTGCTGTTACCGCCACCCCCACCAGAGGCGCAGCACTCACAACAATCCATTACATCAATGTTGATAATGAAGTACTTCCCCGAGCTCTCAACATGCGGTTCTGGTCATTGACTGACGGTGACACGCCTCTTTCTCATCGTCTGTATCCGAAATATTCGTTGAATATACGCGGGATGATTGCGACCTTTCGAACCGGCTCATCGCGCCCACGGTACTTGATAGCCAACTCGGATGTTTTGGTTCTCGTGTTGGTCTCGTATGACGACAATTTGGACCTGGTCCTTGTACAATATGACCCTTCGACCCTTTCTTCCAGTATCTGCCAGCTCGAAATCCCCCCTCCTTTCGATTTGACCTCGGTTTCGAGCATTGCACTCGACGATCATCGCGGTGCAGTCATGCTCGTCGACGAAAAAGGTGTTCTTCATTCGATCTCATATGTTCGATCTTGGGGCAGCGACGAGGCGCCTCGGACTTGAGCGTTGGAAACTTGCGGAGGAAATATAGCGTGATGAGGTACGAGTCTAGCAGCCCCCGGGACACTTCACAACTTATTCATTGGGCGTACACCGTCCACCGCGCTTTAGTAGCCTAGCGTACTTGTTGCGGTATATAAATTCAGAGGCAAAACAAAAACAAAAAAAAACAAAGAAACGAGCAATGCAAAATCCAGAATGCTCTCAAAGCATTGCATCAACTCTGTTCCAACTTCAATTTTCGTAAATCTACAAGATGCCAGAGAGGGTCGATGAAGCTTGCTCACGTCACACCAATTCTCCACAATCTTTCCACAACTCTCTCATACTGTACAATTTCGTTCAATTAGGCAGTTTTGACACGTGACCCCAAAAAGCCGATTTGGCACTTCGGCAACCAACAAATTTCGGCGACACCTCCAAAAATTCGGCATTCAAGACGAAAATTTACGAAAACTCTGCCTTTTTTGCACCTCCAAGGGAGATTTGACTCCAATGTCGTGCAGTTTACATTCGGCACTGGGCGTTGTGACCCGTGACCGAGACCAAAAGTCATCGCGGCACCGGGGCTACGTGACGCATGAACGCCGAAATTGTGTACATACTCGTTATTGCAAAAAGTAACCGGCGATTTGGTTACACGGCCATATAATCGAGGTGTGGCCCATTTCTCTGGATAATCAATCTGCAATCAATTTGGTATTGAATCTGACATTTGGACTTAAGTTGTGGCGTCTCATACTTAGCGCAGAATTAAAATTTGAAAATAGTGGTATTTCCTTATTAGGAATTGTCTGGGTCACATTTCTCAGGGTCTTAGTACCTCATAAATAGCTTTAGATGTATTGGAGTCCACAGCTAAGGGTTTGTGGATGTCGGTAATGAAGGCTCCTCAGCGTATCGCACTTCGGGACATTGGCGTAACACTGGACTCACTTTGTTGCCATGAAATCAACTGGATTACGACACTTGAGATTACACTTACTGCCGTTTGGAGACGTAGAAGTTCGGGAACGTTGTTCTGGGTGATGTGAAGTATCTACTAGAGCGAGGTGGAATGGCTTGAGAAGCAGGCAAAGCTTGTTAGGCACGAATGGACCTTATGTTCTTGGTTTTGTTGGGTCTCATATTACTACACTGTATATTCCGTA
Organism: Mycena olivaceomarginata; assembly: GCA_029378375.1. Classification (NCBI taxonomy): domain Eukaryota; kingdom Fungi; phylum Basidiomycota; class Agaricomycetes; order Agaricales; family Mycenaceae; genus Mycena; species Mycena olivaceomarginata. Next base: position 78,201 of record JARKIC010001992.1, on the reverse strand, counting down.
TATTCGTCTTTCGTAAAGTGGTAATGCGCACACAATTTTTGGCTATATATGTCCGGAATGATGAAACCTTGACGCCTCTAAACATCACGCGTTGTGAGGACTCGCCGAGCACCCGTAGTCATTCCTCCGCCAAGCGAACCCCGTCGGTGATGTACGCCACCTACACGATTCTTTGTCTTTTCCACCAACTTACAACGTGCTAGTGAATTCCGTCCATGTTTATTACCATGTCCCCTAATCAGAGACCAAGTCAATTTCCAGTCCCCTTCAAGACTATTTCCTTCGATCCTGCCACTCCCGATTCCCATTCCCCTGCAAAGCTGAACTGAGTACATGGCGGTGCTGGCTAGACTCCCGCCCCTTCATATCCGCGCTTGTGGCCTTGTCAGGGGATCCCACACTAGTGCCGGGGTTGGGTTGAATTTTTGGTTGAATTTGAGGTTTGTGCTCACCTGTCTTTCATTCGCAACTTTACTGGCCTTTTCACCTTCAAGACCCGCAATTGAGAGGCAATTACTCACGTTTTTGCTTGCATTTCAAGTGCGCACATATTTTCTCCCATTTCAATTGACTCGCCTTTATAAACTCGAGAATCTGCCAGGCTGGCCATACCGTGGATTGGATCTAATATGAGCGCTTGCTGCCCTTTAAGTAATTTCACCCCAACTGAATTATTCCCTGGCTACTCATGAGTTAACTGAGTTGTGGTGGCAGTACACTGGTCGAATTTCTGAGCTTCAATTGTATGCTTCTTCGGTCTTTGATTCAATTTGACCGACCTTCTTTTCAGCTTCAACAGGGAGTCCTCGGTTAAGTGTTCCTTGATTTTAATGTGCGTGGTTGTTTGACCTTCAATTCACCCTCTTATTTGAGCCCTAGACTTGATAACGGGATGGCAATTGGCTTGTTGAATTTTTGGTTCAAATTCAAGTGTGTGGCTCGTTAGGCCGGTTTAATTCTCTTCCAATGCCACTGGTTATACCACGAGGCAGATACTTGTTGCTGAGTCAGAGTACAGATTCAAAAAATACCTTGCACCTGGTATCTTTCAGCACAGTGCATCGAAATGTCAGTGACATCACATGCCACAAAAAATAAATGCCTATAGTTGGTGGTTGGAAGTCAAGTGAATAGAATCTGAAATATGAGGCGGACTCAAACATATATTACTGACCTGCGTGCTATTAGGAACTGAAGCGTTCAGAATTTGGCGGGGCTTCTGCCAAAATAGGGACCCACTACTAAAGATGATGGGCATAGTGGGCATCAGTACCCTGCTCGGAGCTGGCATCATCGCTGTCTTCAAACATTGAACTTCAGATGGAATACCCGTCATCACAGAAGGTAACCGGAAATTCGCTTACCACAGCAGAAATTCGTGCAATATTCTGGGTCTGACTACCTAGAAATGTTCATCTGGATATATTCGCGCCCTTCACATCCAATTCGGCATCAAAAATCATGTGTATATCCTCTGTGGATCAATTGTTTTGAGTCCATTTGATTTTTGCTACATGTGTCCAAAATTGGGGTGTATGGCCCGGTCTGTGGGCATAGATAGGCAATAACCTGTTGCAGGGCTTGCGAAATGGCTAAAAACTGCAAAAATGCGGCCAAAACGGCCAACAATGGTAAAAATAGCGACTTTGCGGCGGCTGTGGGGTGTTTTCCCTTGTATATTTTGTTATGGTCCAAAGATGGGAACCCGTGCACCGAGGACTATCACTTCGCCTTTTTGGATTCTCATTTGAAAAATATTTGAGCCGGCTAAAAAACAAGAATTTCATCGTTTGGCCTATTTTGATGGCGCATCATGATATTTCGATGCCATCAATGGGGTCAAAATGTCGGCCTCGACTCTCTCAACAAGGCGACATCTTAGTTCGGAAGGTGGAGAGGAGGGTTCACTGATCTACTAACCGGATTCCGTCCTCAAAATGAATCCAGAAAATGTGGATAGTGTACTCGCTATACGTAAAAGTAACCGGAATGGTGTAAAATTGGGTGGCTCTTGACAATTATTTGTCTACAATTCATGAAACAGTCAATAATGGTCTCTGACTTCTTGGCTCTAGAATGGGGAAGATTGATTCATGAAGACGAGTATGCTGGCTTTATTTTAATTTTTGAGGTGCTCATGTTTTCTCTTTTGTTTTTGCAGGGAAGCACATATACTATTTCGTACTGGCAAGAGTCGAGATGGCTATTTTTCTTCTGAAGACCTGCTTGCCCAGGTTGACCAAGCCATTGATATCTTTGAGGCTAAGACCAAAGGATTTGCTGTGGGACTCTTCCTGTTCGATAATGCTCCTAGTCACCGGAAGCGAGCTGCAGATGCACTGTCTGCCAGGAAGATGGTGAAGTCACCAAAGCTTGACACTGGTCCAAGAATGCGGAATGGAACCCTTCATTCTGGTGGAACTCAGTGATTTTATTTTGATGAAGATCATCCCACAATGCCAGGGTGGTTCAAAGGAATGGAAATAATCATCCATGAACATAATCTTTGGAAAGACGGACTGCTGGCTCAATGTCCTGGTTTCAAATGCGAGGCTGGTCGAACTGACTGTTGCTGCCGCTGAATTCCTTTTTGCCAGCCTGATTTTGTCAATCAGAATTCTGCGCTGGAAGAGCTTGTCGAATCCCGAGGCCACATTTGTGACTTCTGCTTTACATTGCCAAATATGTGACTGTATTGCCCGCACTGCAATCCGTTACATTTCAAACGCGTGACTTTATTGCCCTGACTGCAAGCCATTGGGTTTCCACAAATATTTCAATTTCAGCGCAGCCGAAAGACCATTTGTTGAGGCCCCACACAAGTAATTGATAGCCCTGATCATTGTGGTCATTTCATTTATTCAGTTTCCCCTCGGACGCGATATGGCCAAAAGCTTTACATCGCCAAACATGTGACTGCAATCCATTACATTTTCAACGGTGTCACTGTGTTGCTCTCACTGCAAGCCATTGGATTTCCGAACAATTACATTTGTTAAAGGCCAGCCTCTCTGGAGGGGTTGGGGCATTGAAGTTCGGAGGTTTTATAGTCGGCAATCAGTGCTTCTTTCTGTATGACTATGGTCCGTCCACTGAGATTCAGCTCAAAACTCTCACTACTCTGTCTTCCCCAACCCCGTACTGGGTAGGAGACTGTATCCGACTCCCAAGGGATAATCATAGACTAAGGGTCGTCACGAGTGCGGGTCACTCGCGAGTAACTGCGAGTTGATCCGCGAGAATACCCGTGAGTTTTGCTACTCGCGGGTCAAGTACCCATGTGCACGAGATACTTGACGCGTGGACAAGCGGTCATACGGCACCGCCTTCGGACCCAGCGAATGACGCGTGAACAAGCGGTCAAACAGCAACACCTACGGCGGCGACACAGACCTACGCGACGGTAACGGCAGTGGCGCATCCACCACAGCGCGCAGCCGCCTTGGCGAACGCAGCAGCGCGCTCCCGCCAGATCCTAATCGAACCCGCCCCAGGCACAGACCAATGGATGGTCGGCACTGTCAATTTTTTTTCAGATTTCTTTCACTGCTGTTTCGGCGGCTATCCCTCCTGCTCTCGGCTGAATTAAACCATTTGATAGTGAGGCACAGGGTTCGAAATGGCATTACAATGCATGTGATTCAAAATGGCATTTCAGGGCATGTGGTTCAAAATGCGAATTAAACCATTCAATAGTGCTCAAAATGGCATTATGAAGCATGTGATTCAAAATGCCATTCCGGGGCATGGGGTTCAAAATGCGAATATCTCGCAATGATTCAAAATGCCATTTTGGGGCATGTGGTTCAAAATGCGAATCAAACCATTCATTAGTGTTCAAAATGGCATTACCAAGCATGTGATTCAAAATGGCATTTCGGGGCATGTGGTTCAAAATGCGAATTAAACCATTCAATAGTGTTCAAAATGCCATTACAAAGCATGTGATTCAAAATGGCATTTCAGGGCATGTGGTTCAAAATGTGAATTAAACCATTCAATAGTGTTTAAAATGGCATTACGAAGCATGTGATTCAAAATGCCATTCTGGGGCATGGGGTTCAAAATGCGAATATCTCAGGGGATCAATTCAAACCTTATGTAAATATGTCTAGTGCTCCCTTATCCCTCCTGCTCTCGGCTGAATTAAACCATTTGATAGTGAAGCACAGGGTTCAAAATGGCATTACAATGCATGTGATTCAAAATGGCATTTTGGGGCATGTGGTTCAAAATGCGAATTACAGCCAATATCAGAACTGAAAGATCTGTCTTGATGAGATATTGACGAATCATGGCAACTGGTGATCCAAGTAATACTTGATACTCAGGTGTGAACAAAATTTTCTTGTTTTGGTAAGTTTTCGAAGAATTGCTTGTAACTCAATTATTTCTGCACCGATTTGGATGCAACCTGTATAGATTTGACAGGCTAATCCATGCGCAATTAGTGATAGAAAGCGATTCATGAGAATATTATGTATTAGGTAATAGAGAGCTTGCGCTAAGCCGCGTGCAGCTGCGCAAAGCCGCACGCGGATATAACCTGTTTTTCTCTCGCACATCACCAGAATGCCTAATCAGTTTCCCAGATTATTTGAACGAAAAATTGAAAAGCCGCATGGAAAGAGGTTGCGCTGCCAAAAGCCGCATGCGGCTTTTGCGCAAGCTCCCTAATTTGTGCTTTTGGACCATTTTCATACCAAATGTGGTCTAGCATGTCCAGAATATGTCCCAGTGACCTGATATTTTGAGACGAACAACATATACACCTACTTAAACATGTGATAGAGCCAGAATCATGTAATCCTTACAATTTTTCTGAATGCCAAGCCTGCCAGATGTATCTAACAGAGCTACAAGGACCGTAGCTAAATTATCCATACTTCTGGCTCTATCACGTGTTTAAATAAGTATATATATAGTCCCTCCAAAAATATTAGGTCACTGGGACATGTTCTAGACATGCTAGACCACATTCGACACGAAAATGGTCCGAAAACATAAATTACGTAATACGTAATATTTTCACAAATCGCTTTCTATCACTAATTGCGCATGAGTTATCCTAGGTTTCATCCCCATCGGTACAGAACTAATCAAGTTACAAACAATTCTTCGAAAACTTACCAAGACAAGAAAATTTTGTTCGCGCCTTCGGTTCTGACATTGATGCTGCAGGTGTGTTTGCACTTCTGTGCCATCTCGAAGGAGCCCTGCGATGTCTTTATGGTCTGCGGTTTGGTGCGCACGCCTTTCGAGGTGACCGCCGTTCCCTTTTCTTCCATCTCTAATTTCTCGCGCACAGTGGCCCATATTAATCATCCGTGCGCGTACATAGATTTTACCTGGTCTTTCTCTGAAGACATCCTAGTCCTGACAATCATTCCGAAGCACCATTTCTTCTTACCCAGTGTCGTGTTGTACTACCCATGAGGTGAGTGCTCTAATCTTGGACTTCCTGTGCTCACCGGCTCGGATAGTTTGACGGGCTACGATTGCAGGTAACAGCATTGGGGGTGCTGGGTAATGTTAGGTCCGTTTTTTTTTTTTTTTTTACCTCGATTCCCCCTATTTCCGCCCTTCCTCTGTTCCCCTCCCTTCCCTTCCTTCGTCCTCTCCTTCCGTCCCTGGCCCCCGTCACACCCCGCTTCCTCGCACCGGTTTCCCATTCCGTCTTTCCCTCCTTTTCTCTCTTTCTCCATCTTCGATCTCGGTCCTCATTATTGATCTTATTCGCCCCGCCCCGCTTCCCCGGCGCTCTTGTTTACTCGTTTGCACTATGAGTCTACGAGGCTAATCAAATTATTTTTGAGGTATTTGGAACGGTTTGTTGTTCGTGGATTCCACTTGTTTCGTCTGTGGCACATTCAATCTTTCCCCAATGCTCCAGGTAAGCTCTTCCCCACCTCGACCACTCTTTATTGAAGCTATCCCCGTAGATACTTTGTTTCCGGACACACACGACCTGCGATGCGCAAAAGGTATGTTCGATATTTATTTTCGTGACTGTGTACCGATGTGAATCCGAGTTGCACAGTTTATGTCTCAGAGCAAGATTCACGACCTGTATGTCGCTGCTTTTTCGTCAAGTGCATATACTTAGACAGCTCGCAACTCGCTCTAGGTGGATCTATGTCGTAATAGTGATCTATCGGTACGTCGCTCTCCCCTTCAAGTTTTCGGGGTTCTTTCTAAGATGTTATGTAGCCCCATTGCGGCTTCCCACTTTGATGCTCGTGTCAGCGTACTACTACTACTAGGCTGAAGCAACAGCAGCCGCCGGTAAGATGCTGTTTCGCTGGTTTGTGTATGCTGATAATTTCATTGTAGTTGTGCCCGTCGTTTGATATCGAAATCGTATATGGTATGTTGCTGTCGGTCAGGGAATGTGCATATACTCACCTCCAATATTGTAGGCGCGCAATTCTCGAAGTTGTATGGGTCGGCGTCTCGCATCGGGTGGGCGGGACTTTGGAGAGGGAGCCAAGACGGTGCAGCGTTGACTTGGTGTAGACAGATCTTGTCGTAGGTAGCTGAATAATATGGATTTTCTAATTAATGAATGGAAAGCAGCAATGGCATAGAAGGGCATGTGAGAGCAGAGGGCGGCAGAGCTGAGCAGAAAGTGAGCAGAGCCGAGCAGACGACAGCAGAATGAGATCAAAATCTCATCTGCTATAGGCTCATTTCTCTGCTCCCATCTGCTCTGTTATGCTGGGCTTTAGGTGGGCAGATCTGAGCAGTTTCTGGCATACCTCAGCATGTGGGGTTTTCACTGGGCATCAAGACTTAGACGGGTGTGCACTCTGGATTACACGGTGTCCACAGCGGCGAGTGCAGTGGAAACGATGCGCTCTGCGCACTTTCCCATACTTCTCGCGCGCTACGCCGTATCTGTGATATGGGAGCGCGTACATGCGCACATTCCTGTGCACAACCAACCAATGTGGAAGATCAAGCGCCGCGCTAAAATGCTTGAACGGTGCATGCAGAGTATGCCTCACATTGTACCATACATTCAGTATGTCTCGTCCGACTCCCCTTTACTCCGCTGTTGATGCTTGGACCCAGCTCACTATCAATCATACTGGGAGACTGCAATGCAGACAATTGGCAGCACCAACAGAAATGACTTTCTGAGAGCCAAGCCTGGAAAAATGTGATATTCCTATCGCTCTTCTGAATGAATTGTCGCTCGGTTGACGCTTGCACGCAGACCGGCGCTCGAAAACAAATGCCTAAAACTTTTATTTGAGACACCGTTGGCAATGCATTGATGCCCCCGTCACATGATAATTTCACGACATTTTTGGTACTAAGGGTAGCACAATCAGAACAAGTTCTGTTTGTGAAAGAGTCTTCCCAAAGACTTCAAGTACCTGCGACCGAATTCCTAATTTTCTTTCCTTTACTTGATTAGATAGGGGAGCCCCAGGTTTTGCTACAGGTCATTGTACACAGGCCGGGCACAAGCCCGGCCAGGCTTCCATTATCTATAGTTAAAATGACAATGACAATGGACCGCCCTGTATGAGGCCGGTTTGAGGTAGCACAGCGTGTAAGGAAGAACAACCACCGATGAACAGGTTGATACGCGATATCTCGGAGAATCATAAGTGCGGAGCTCGATTAGGACGCCAAGCTTGGATATCATGAGACACGCCGTGAAGAAAGGAGGAAGACAGAAAAAGAACATCGGCAGATCAGTTTTGTTCGCCGCAAAAGAGCTGAACTTGCCAGTGATTATTCCCCTTTCCCTGGTGGTTGCCGATTCTGGGGCCCTGAGACATCTGCGGTCTTGTTTCCCAGAATTGTCGCTCAAATTATATGTGGGTTGAATTTCCTTTCCGAGTCTCGGAAACTTCATAGTGCCGAATTATTCATCATCGAACCCTTCCGAATCACGAGGGCACCACCATCCCGCGAGGCCACCAAACCACCAGATTGACATCGTTGCTGTCGATGTGAAGCACACGGAGACCGAGAGTCAGGCAGGGTGAATTAGGTGAAGGTACGTTGCAGTGGGCTCTCGAGTTGTGATACTGACGGTTCGGCAGGCCTATTGTCTATGAGTACACGCTCCACACGAAGTGGGTGCGATTTCCCCTTCAGATGCATACCGTAGACATCTGCCATTGACATTTTCACTACACCGGCACACTCACAGGTTATGTTTGATTCTCACATTTTTCACGCCGCCAAAATTGATTATTACACAGCACTAAATCTCGTGGATACCCGGAACCATGTGCTCAGCAAGTCAGCAAGTGTGAGAGGTTTCCTCGTCGACGTCGGTTAGGAATAAAGGTAACCATTGGGCGAAGGAACGCTTATCAAGGCGATGTTTCACCATCTCCTTGATACAGACCCTCCTGGTATTTCTCTTTACTATTTCATGGGGAGAGATCGGGATGGGCTATGCATATACCCCACTGTCCGAGGGACCAACTCTGTCGAAGGTGGTCCCAGAATGCCGCCGCCAATGTCGGCCTTTTACCTGAAACATCGGGATGTAAGTAAGTCCACAAATAAAAATATTTGAACTCAGTAGGAGAAAATTCAGAGGAGACAGAATTACAAGTATCGCTTTGCTGATACCTCGCAGCTTTAGTTTGAGTGAATAGGCCAAAAACCACGTCGCCTGCTGCAAGACGCAGAAACACCCAATTTGGCCAGATTTGTCATCAGCGCGTCGCGTCTCTTCCGCTTCCCCTGCCTTGCTCTTACATTCGCACAAGCTCGGTTGGACCTCGTTATGTCCGCCATGCCCCCGGCAGATAACCGCTCAGGGAACCATGAGTTTGAAGTGGTGGGGGCATGTGGTGGTGGGCGGCGGCCCACACCACATCAGTTTGGCTGCATTTGGCGGCAGCATCCGGTAGATTAGTCAGACTGTAGCTTAGCCAGAGCCATATCGCATCCTTTGGCTGGCGCACATCGCGAAGGATCCTAGCGACTCGGACCTCCCCCTGGCCCACTCCAACGGGCGTCGGTTTGCTATACAGTTGCGGCAGAAAAAAGACGCCCCAAGCCGTTTGAGCTCATTTCTTGACCAAATCACTTCAGATAAAATCATGTCATAAGGTTCTAGTGTTTTCATGAGCTTTCACATAGTTTTCTCAATATCTCACCTCTGTCATCGACCCCGAATAAAATAAATAGGGAGATGAGCGCCGATTCAGAAGAGACCACAGCTTCGTTCAAATGACGCCGTCCAGAGGGGGAGATAAGTGGCACCGCGGTTTCCTCTTGATTAGCCTGTCTCTTTGTCCTGCCAGTTGGTCGCGGAATGGAGGGCTTTCTATATTCTTCGTCGATGTGGCCTCCCTTCGATGCGGCTCCCAGTGCTGCCCTCAATGCATAGCTGTGCCTCCATGCGTCCAGATCCGCAACTTTATCAAGCAGCAGCTTGACCGTGTCGATGTGGCCTCCCCTCGCCGCGGCTTCCAATGCTGCCGTCAATGCTTCGCTGCGGCTCCATGCGTCCAGATCCGCAACTTTATCAAGCAGCCTCTTGACCGTGTCGATGTGGCCTCCCCTCGACGCGGCTTCCAATGCTGCCGTCAATGCTTCGCTGCGGCTCCATGCGTCCAGATCCACAACTTTATCGAGCAGCCTCTTGACCGTGTCGACGTGGCCTCCCCTCGACGCGGCTTCCAATGCTGCCCTCAATCACTGCGTTCCGGCTTGGTTCCGGCCTCGGCTAGAGCGTGGGATGTCTAGGCCCACGGAACCGTTGCCGAGGTGCCGCGAGTTCCGTGTAGCCGTCATCAGAGATCTCGAACATCGCTTTCTCGCTTAGCTACACATAGCCTTAGCGAGGCGCACCGATGGCCGCAACGGCTTCGTAGATGTCAGTCGGCGAGGCGGGCTGCACATACCTCGACATGTCTCCCTCTACACCAGCAAGTTTTACTCACACTGAGCTCTGTGTATCCTGTTCCGCACCCTACCGTGTAGCAGCTCCCTATCAGCCGGTTACGCCACGCTACCAGGACCGCTCAGTCCGCGCCTTAGCCCTGCTCGCTTACCAAGTTTGGACTTTGCTGCTCTCAGGGATGGCAACGGATATGTCTGTGTTTGTGGCTCTTCCCAGCACCACCAAGTACCATGAACCCCAACGACAATTTTCCTTGGTCCTCGTTCAACAGCTTTCCAAATACGTCGCGGCCGCCGGGTACGTCTAGGCGGCTCGTCACGCCTCGTTATTGATGTGACTAGTCGGCTAGACGCGGCTAGACACCGCCTCCGGCTAGGCGGTGGCTAGGTTTCTCGAAACGGCGTCGTGTATCAGGGGCCGGAACGCAGTGAATGCATCGCTGTGGCTGTGTGCGTCCAGATCCGCACCTTTATCGAGCAGCCTCTTGATCGTGTCGATGTGGCCTACCCTCGACGCGGCTACCAGTGCTGCCGTCAATGCATTGCTGCGGCTACGAGTGCCCAGATCCGCAACTTTATCAAGCAACAGCTTGACCACGCCGATGTGGCCTCCCCTCAATGCGGCTTCCAATGCCGTTCCGTTTTTGTCACGTTCGCCATCCTTGAGCAGGTAAGAGACCATCTCCACCTGTCCATTTTCTGATGCAATTCGTAGCCCCTCTGTACCTGTCTCGCAGCGGTGAGCGCCGGTGGCCTGCAGGAGCTGCTTTATCTCCCGATGTCCAATGCGCCCGGTAGGCGCAGCTGATGCAAGCGGGCTGGGATACCATCCACCGGCTGCGTTGACATCGAATTTATTCTCAATCAGTATCCGGACGATTTCGACGTCGTGCCGCGCGCAGGCCAATTGCAACGGGTCGACACCAGCGGCATTTGGACGGGCCCCAGCTGTAATCAATAATCTAACCATGTTGATGTGACCGTAGTAGGAAGCTACCCCGAGAGCAGAGACATATTCAAATCCGCTGCTATTTGGGGACGCTCCCTGGGCCAGAAGGTATGTCGCTATTTCCACCAAGTTGGCCGATGCAGCAACCCAGAGAGGTGAGGCGGATGTAGGCCAACCACGAAAAAACCATGGGCTGCGTCCATCAACCTTTCTGGCATACCACCGAAGCGGAGTGTAATGGTAGGGTCGTCCCAAGAACGTTATGATATTGTCCCTGAGAGAGCTTACATCTGTCTCCATGTTCTTCGCCAATTCCGCATGGTCAAGAAAGTAGCCGGCATAAGCAATCAGGGTGCCTGTTCGAGGTCGTACGATCCTGGAGCTTCAGAAGAATCCAGAGCTTCATGAGGTGTTTCGAGATTATTGAACGACAAATATGTCAGTAGCAGGCGAGTGTATATTATTATCCTATCTGTGGAAAACCGATTGGCAGAAGGCAGTCCCTTAGGGATTCAAATATTAAGATGGCCTTCGGCTCCCCCGTTTGGCCAAACTATGGTGCTTACAGTGCATAATATTGTGAGATATGAACCGCCTCTGTGGCTGAAAGCAGAAACACTAGGGGGAAATAATATTTGTATTACTTTCAGCCAGGCAGGAATGTGCGAGGTGTATGTTATTATCTCGCTGAAACAGAAACACTAGGGGGAAATAGTATTTGTATTACATTCGGCCAGGCGGGAATGTGCGAGGTGTATATTATTATGCAATCCCTTTGGGATTCAAATATTGCGGATGGCCTGAATGTGCAAGGTGTATATTATTATCCTATCTGTGGAAAACCGGTTGGCAGAAGGCAGTCCCTTAGGGATTCAAATATTAAGATAGCCTTGGACTCCCCCGTTCGGCCAAAGGATGGTGCTTACAGTGCATAATATCGTGAGATATGAACCGCCTCTGTGGCTGAAGGCAGAAACACTAGGGGGAAATAATATTTGTATTATGTTCAGCCAGCAGGGAATGGGCGAGGGTGTGTATTATTATCTCGCTGAAAGAAAGCTGATTGGCAGAAGGCGATCCCGTTGGGATTCAAATATTGCGGATGGCCTGAATGTGCAAGGTGTATATTTTTGGTTCTCAGAATATCAATGGGCTGAGTCCACCTAGGTTGGGCTCAAAATATTATCCAACTCATCGGCCCTATGCTAGCCATCCCACCAAATAATATCACTTTCAACCATCAGTCAACCCTAGTTTGGTAGGCGCAATAATATTCTAGGCTCTCAGAATATCGATGGGCCAAGTCCAACTAGGTTGGGCTCAAAATATTATCCAACTCATCGGCCATATGCTAGCCATCTCGCAAAATAATATTACATTCACTGGTCGGCCAACCCTAGGTCAGCAGGCACAATGATATTATCTTCAGCATCAGCCGAATCCAGCCATTCCGGTACATTAGCCTGTTTGTGATGCAGCCATTCGAGCCATCTGATGGCTGTTTGACGTTGCGCAAACTGATGGCTAATGGCTGATGGATGGCTGATAAATCAAGTCAGTGTGAGCTATTTTCTGCTAGAAAGAGTGTCAATAGTGTGGCTATCACATGTATTTACGGCTCTGACAGACCTTTTTTCAATGTAATACGTGTGGCCAAATCGGCGAGCAACTTTTTTTTTGCTCACTCAGTTTTGCAGTAAATAAAAATACCTCTCACAGATCTTCTTGGACGTTAAAACGGGGCACATTTGTGAGAGGAATAGAAAATCGGATTAAATTTGAACGCAAAATTTCAAACATTAGCATGCGGTGACTAGGTGACCTTTGCAAATATTTCCATTTCGACAGATCGTTATGAGTGAGCACGAGGTGCTAGGCTGGAGATTCTTAAAATGAATCACTGTGTCACAGGGTGTGTTATCTCGTATCAGAAGTCCGACGCAATGGGGCAATGGAGAACCAATGTATGGCGGTCCGGATGCACATTTATTCGGCCGCAAAACTTTTCGGTGATTTCGGAGTTTCCGCAACAAAAATAGCTGTTTTGACGCCCTCCGCGCTAAAAAGAGATTAATCAATCAGTCAGTTTCTTATGCGCGCGAATCAATGATTCCCGCAAAACAAATTTGAACCGCCCGCAAAACTTTTACAACCGCCCGCAAAACTTTTCCACCCGCAAAACTTTTTTTAACAGTTCCGCATAATCAATAGGGGTAACTTCAAATATCTGTTTGTAAAGCAGAGCAGTATTTGATTGAGAATACAGAAGTGCTATGAGTGATAAATGATAGGCAATAATCAAGAGTCAGTGAATTACCGATGAATGTGAGAATCACATTGAACTTATTAGTCCTTGAGAGTACGTGAGTGGACTGTGTACTGTACGTACTTAGCACCAGCTGGGCCAGGTTTGTCTCTGATTTGTGGGCACAATAGAAGAGATCAGGTTGCTCTGGGTTCACCATCTGTTCTTGAATGAATATTGACTGTGAAATTCAAGTAGATCCGGTATCAAGCGAGGAGACAAGTGCGAACAAGCCAATCCAAGCAAATCAAACGACATTACTGAGCCCCAAACCAGCAGAAGAGACGGGAATGGAGGTAAACAATAGCAGCCACAGTTCTAGTACGAAGGCGACAGGGATAAGGGAATTCAGGCTTGATGATCTCGATGCTTTCATGGTTAGTGATATGACCGATAGGGCTTTTTCCCTAGTAAGCATACGGGACGAAGACCGTGTTGTTGGAGTTCCAGGCAATTTTTTCAATATTCACATGGGTTGGCATCAATCTCGAGCATGTTGGATCTGCACTAATTATGGCTTTCCGCCTTAACCACTTTGAAAATCTCGTGAAGCATTTTGGTGGCCTTAGCACTCTGTCTCAAGGTTCAGGGTTGCATAGCATCAGACACAGGCAGCCATTGATCAGAAATGGTTGTCATTGAAGGAAATCCGGGGTTTATTGTCAATTTTCAGATGTCAGCGAGGGGTTCCAGCGAGTCCTGTTGGCCAGAAGATTGAAGACAATTATTGAAACCAAGAGGAAAGCACTTCTGGTGAGTAGTCAATGATACAATAACCGTGACGGTTAACTTGGATTCAAAAGAATGTGTGCTTTAGAAAAAAACTGGTGTCATGGACTGTCCACATTTGCACACAGTGAACAGCTAGCTCAAGTTTTGTGACAGCAAACCACACTGGCTAACCAGTAGCTTGGTCATAGTCCACATGATATATCGAAGTGCAATACTGATTGTTTTCTGATTAACCAGACCAATCCCAGGCTCTTTGTCAGTGTGAAGCAGGCCTGGATACACTTACCAGTTTCAATGGACCTTGAGAGTGTCAAATAGTTCCTTTGAAGTACACAATACCATGCCCATTCTGGTCACAGGTTTTAATTTAATTTGTTCACACGACGGGCATGTAATTGAGACAGTATATCTATGTTGGCTAGTGCCAATTTCAACACTAAAGTTGTATGGTGGGAATGAATCATGGTGTCTGGATCTCATTCGGGGTATTTGCTGAATTGGTGATCACTTGAACATGCCCGAGATCGCCGAAGGAGGTTGGAACTCTGTCAACATAAGCCCATTATATCATGGCACACCGTAACTCACTTGTAATGCATTGAATACATCGAATTTCCAACACAGGAATGCCTACATACACCTTCACAGAGTACTGGAAGCCAATGAATCATGCTCTCAACATCTAGAGGACTTGCAACCCTTCTGTTGAGGATGCTGACCCTCATTCCAGCTGTATGACGCTCAATTAGTTGCTGAATATCTGGAGAATGTCCGACCAGTAAATACCCAGAGTATTTTTATAACAGTTCCGCAACCTAATCTCTTCTATTGTGCCCACAAATCAGAGACAAACCTGGCCCAGCTGGTGTTAAGTAGGTACAGTATACAGTCCACTCACGCACTCTCAAGGACTAATAAGTTCAATGTGATTCTCACATTCATTGGTAATTCACTGACTCTTGATTATTGCCTATCATTTATCACTCATAGCACTTCTGTATTCTCAATCAAATACTGCTCTGCATTTACAAACAGATATTTGAAGTTACCCCTATTGATTATGCGGAACTGTCAAAAAAAGTTTTGCGGGTGGAAAAGTTTTGCGGGCGGTTGTAAAAGTTTTGCGGGCGGTTCAAATTTGTTTTGCGGGAATCATTGATTCGCGCGCATAAGAAACTGACTGATTGATTGATCTCTTTTTAGCGCGGAGGGCGTCAAAACAGCTATTTTTGTTGCGGAAACTCCGAAATCACCGAAAAGTTTTGCGGCCGAATAAATGTGCATCCGGACCGCCATACCAATGTGTTATGTGCACGGCGCGGTCCTGATGCGCTGCCGGACCTTGTTCCAATCCTGGCAAATGAATAGTGATGAAGAGATTTATAGTCCAACTTTCCCGTCTGCTTCCCAACTTTTGATCCCACTGCCCATTACCCTGCGTCGAACTTCACCCTTCAATCTTCAACTCCTCTCCAGTAGCCACTTAGCTCATCAAAACTGCCCACACCTTTGCGCGTGGCAAGATCTTTAACTGTAGGATGCCCGCAGAACGCAGCCGCGGCTCGCGCCGCTCTTGCGCAGATGGTTGGTTCCACTTTTGTTTTCTTCCATTTGTCAACCCTCTTCACCTCATTATCATTCATTGGCATCTCATCTCCTCTTCCCCTTCCCACTTTTCCCTTCATTTGAGCCCCCATGATACTCACTCTCCACATGAAAGGCGCACAGCTTGTGTGGACGGAGCCTGCTCTTCCACCCGGGATCGTGTTTGCGACCAATCTCACCCCGGACGTATTCAAGGAGTCTACAACGCGCACTGCTCCAGTGGACGAGACGAAGCCCGATAGGATCTCGCACACGATCCTGCCTGTCTTTCCTCATCCATGCACCACCTCCCCCATAGGCACGCCTTCACCGCACATCCCCCGCCCTCCCAATGCCTTCATACTCTTCCGCACCGCCTTCATCCATGCTGGCTACATCCCCGCAAGCGTTGAGCACTGACACTTTGTTACAGGTTTATGTACTGCAATAAATGGCACCTCAACTTTTTGTCAACCTCGATCAAGTGCGCTATATTTGATTGATTCACTTGTTTGCTTCTGTATTTTACTGACACTTTGTTGTAGGTTTGGCAATACAGTCATGCTTTTCAAAATGCAAATGGTGGCAATACAGTCGTGCTTTTCAAAATGTAGTCCTTGCTGAACGCACTGATTCCCCTCTAGCAGGGTTAATACAGGGCCGAAACACCTGCCGACTAGCTGGTACCGACCGCAAAAATCAGGGCTATCTATTGGAAGTCTGAGCGCTTCAAAAAACGGCTCTCGGACCGTGCTGGAATTGAGACGGTGGTCAAGCGTTTCAAAACGTAAATGGTGGCAATACAGTCATGCTTTTCAAAATACAAATGGTGGCAATACAGTCGTGCCTTTCAAAATGTACTGCTTGCTGAAAGTACCGATTTCTCTCTAGCAGGGTCAATACTATGCCGAAACACATGCTGACTAGCTGGTACTGACCGCAAAAAAAATCAGGGCTATCCATTGGAAGTCCGAGCGCTTCAAAAAAACGGCTCTCGGACCGTGCTGGAGTTGAGGCGGTAATCCCGGATCTGAGAACCAATGAACATCCTCCCAACAAATACCCCGGAGGATTGATGACTCACCCCGGGGGTTATTAACCGCACATGGACTATATTGAAATCTCCATAGAAATCCAGTGGCCCAAGATTGGTAGCAGAAAGAAAATTCGGTGAGTGAACTCCACTTAGATCAGTTACGCACTGTTTTTTCAGGTCAATTTTACATCCGACGATAACGCACGGTATCGGTAGGCCGTAAAGTCCAAAAATGTTGTCATAAAGTATTCGGACGAGATCGAACAGCCACCTGGAGGCGACGGAATATACCTACAGAGATAGCCATGCTGAATGATCGCGCGGGCAGAGCACGTTTCCAATCGGTCTTGGCCTTTGTGGTTGCGTACCCGTTGAGGCGATCTATCCCTCGCTTATTTACGGCGATCCAGTTCACCAAACCGTTGAAGCTGATCCAGATTTTGGAAGAAGCTCGGTTCCCAAAACAGCAACACCTGTCGATATGCCGTTGGCCGTCGATAGTGTTAATCTATTTAATCTGGAATTCGGGGCACAGGGGCATTACAGCTCTTTGCGGAACTTAGGGCGTGGGCCAATTTTTTTTTTTTTTTTTTTGGTCAAATTTCGCCAGAATGCTTATTGTGGGCTCATTTCTCAACCGTTTGCCTTGGGAGTAGGCCCATTCGATTCGTACTAAAATTCCGTAGGGCATGGCATGTTACGATTTTTGCTGGTCGCCTCGAGATGATTTAGCGAGTCAGGTTCGAGTGTTTCTGGATGTCTGGATGCAGAACATGTGCCACATTACCTGTAGTGCTCGGATTGACCTAAATTTTTTATATGATGTACCTGGATGTATTCCGGAGGGCAGAAAACACCGGGATAGTGAATGTGACCTGCACCGCAGAGCAAATACAAGCGTTGTATTATTTTGTGATAATTAGAGAGACCTGGCGTGAACGATTTCGGATAGTTTATGTTTGCCTTTGTGGGTCAGCGGTCAACACTTCTCCGCCTCCCTGCGGTGGCGGCAGTCGTGTGTTCGAACCCTGTCTGTGTTGATATTTTTGCCCGGCGGACATGTTTAAACTCTGATTAATCCGGATTCATTAATCCAAGGCTTAATCCCGGATTTGCGTCTTAACGGCAAATGATTAATCTTAGGTCCTAGGGCTTCATTAACTAACTGTGCTAGCCTAGCACAGTTGGTTAGCTCACCAAAACTTCTACCAAGATGCGAGACCAACTCTACCACAGTCAAGAAATACGTAGAAGCTACATAAATCGACTCTACATGTACTCTTCCCCTACATCAAGCTGTTTCGCCTTTCCCTTACCAGATACACAGTTGGGTGAGCCAGTTTAAATATGAGGATCAGTCCCCACGACGCGCCTTTGACAACCCGCGTGCGGGGGTAGCTTGGAGTTTCCAGCCGCCATCTCTGTCCGGCCGTGCGCAACCAGAGCGGGTGCAGGAACACCCAGGCCGGCTGGGCCAAGCGGGAACTTCAACGCAAGTAATCCTGCCGGTGGGGGTATTGTGAACGGGACACCGACCGCAGTCGGCATCATCATTCCCGCTGGAGGACTTATCATTCCCAGCAAGGGGCGCATCATTGCCGCCATAACTCCGGCCACTGAAAATCCACAAATCTCCAATCGAGGATTGCGCAACTTCACGCCTCGATATTATGGCTTCCCCCGACATCCACTCCCTACCCACCGAGACCCTTTTTGACGTAATTCGCATCGCCGTCGCACCTTTATTGCCGCCTACGGCGCTGCGTAGGCCACTTAAACAGACCGAAGAACTCCAGGTAGAGATCGAGCATAGGACCACGATGGCCTTTTCCGAAGGTAACGTGAGGCGGAAACATAAGGTCGCAAGATGTGGAGCGCCTGCCAGCGTATCGTGGCCCCGTTGGGTGGACACCGGATCCGTGACAGGCCCCCTTATTACTGTACAATTTCATTCAATTCGGCGGTCACACGTCACGCACCCCCTGTGCCGCCAGCGCGAACATCAGCAGAGAGCTGTTGACCTGTGTAACAACTTTATTCACGTCAACATTTCATGATCTTTATCCGTGGAACAGCGGATCACGTACGGGTTGAGATAGCATGAAAGATGTTGGTTGCTTCTCCACTCTTCTCCATCGACTTTATGCAACTCCTTGAATACCTGTATTAGCACACTTGAATCTAGGTTTAATATCTCATACCAAGTGAATTATTAAATTTGGAAATTGATCGAAAATTGATGGTATCTCCCTCCTTGTGATTGTCTTGATGGCATTTCTGGATATCTTAATATCCGAAAATTAGTCGTTGACCTATAGAAATATGCACAATAAATCTAGGGGTTGTACAGACTTCTTAGATGGATCCGTGAATAAATCAAAAGAGGGCAAAAATCTCTGCCTTGATCAAAAAATGATTTACATAGATCCCGATTTTCACAGAAAGAAAGTGCAATAGATGCTGTTTTTTGATTGGATATGTTGAAGTAGGTTCCTTTCCGAATTCTGGGTAAAGAATTTGCCAAAGGATACCATATCCTGCCAAGAAGCATCCGGTTACTTTTGGTCATAACAAGTAGATTAGCCAAGTATTTCTATATAGGTTTCATGAGAATCAGTGCAAAACCCACTGAGATATTCGAAATTCTTTAAGAACATCCCAAAACAGAACATTCTTGATCCGCGCCTTCGGTACTGCCAATTGCTGTAATACGGTCGCAGGTTGTGTATATATACCATGATTTAACTGCATTGAGGAATACGATTCTATCCAACTCTCCGCTCTATACTAGATTTGAGCTATGAGATATGCGGCTTATACGAGGACATGGGGCCCTCTGGGGTACTTGTCAGTCCATCGTATAAAAAAACTAGCTCAATCGAACCACTGTATCTAATGTGCTGCACAAAAACTCGATATTTTCCGAATAACGCAATTTTAGTCATCCAACAAAATTTCGAACATGCAGGGCCCTCCGGAATCACAATGCAAATCTCTTGGTCATATTTTCAGGGTAAGAACTAAACCTGTAGTAGCCGTTCTGGTGAAAAAGTCAAAATTTGATGAAAAATCACCTGCGCCTTAAGTTCCACCCTTAGCTGTAAATCCCATGATAAATCAGCCTTAGGGCTTTTGAACCGCCATTATACCTGCGCTATGTAAGTCATTGCTGGCGCTCAACTTTCATCGCAGACCCAGACAAAATTATCAGCGGATCAAAAATAGCCAGACGACTGACGGAAATACAATTTCTCGCGGCTCTCGACCGCATCTGGCCAGCCGGCAATTCTGCCCCGGTTATCCCGTAAGAGCGTTGAAATCCATTTTACCTATTCCATGAGCAGAACCTGTGGCAGCATCCATTGGCCCGAAGCCGAGCGGCGACCCAGTAACAATGTTGATTTCTTCCAAACAACGGGACCTACGTATATCCCCGAAAGCCCAAGCGGGGCGGGAATGACTGTCCGAAAAGGTATATAAGGGCTCGGTTTTGCAGGACAATTCAGCATCTCGCGCTGCTTCATGTTTGTGCCATTCTGTGCAAGCACAGCATGTCTATTTGCACAGGGTGTACAAAAGGCCAACATCTCCCACTTTTCACCCAGCTCTCCACCCTCGTGGTCAAAAGCGGGAGTCTGGGTGGAAAGAGAGGGTGGGAAGCATGCCTCCAACTGCACCGTCATTTGGGATTTGTACGTCAACACCTCCTCGTGCAGTACAGTGCTAATGTCTGTTTAATTTCAGTGGACCCCATCACCCGACCCTAGTGTCCCTTCCCACTCTCCACCCGGCTCTCCACCCTCGTGGTCGAAAGCGGAAGTCTGGGTCGAAAGAGAGAGTGGGAGGCATGGCTCCAACTGCACCATCATTTCGGATTTGTAAGTCAACACCTCCTCATGCAGTCAGTGCTAATGTCTGTTTAATTTCAGTGGACCCCATCACCCGACCCTAGTGTCCCTTCCCACTCTCCACCCGGCTCTCCACCCTTGTGCGAATTAAATTGTTCAATAGTGGAGCACAGGGTGCAAAATGGCATTATGAAGCCTGTGACTCAAAATGCCATTCAAATCTTAAATATGTTAACTGCTCCCTTATCCCTCCTGCTCTCGGCTGAATTAAATCATTCAATAGTGAGGCACAGGGTTCAAAATGGCAGTATCATGACTTGATTGCCGGTGCGAATCCATCTGAGGGAACTCTTTAGTGGTCATAGGCGATGTAGCACTGACCCTTCTTTGTTCCCCAAATACCCGAGGGCGACTGCCGGTGTTTTCAGATATAGTTCAACCCGGCTCGTTGTAGTCTGCCAGGCTGCCGTCTGATTTGATCAAGCAGGCACTAACACTGGGCACCAGCTTTCCTCTATTGGTACCATGTTTATGGTGTGTTGGCCACATTGCTGCGACACCTGTACATTCCGTTTGTCCTAGACATCACACTATGTCAAGAGTTTAATAAGGTGAATCTCCGGTATTGGGAACATGAGGAAATGAATAAACCTTCGAGAGAGTGTACAATTTCTGAAACACAAGTGGAGCCCAATATTTAATTCCGCCGCGGTGGAGTCGGTCAAAAAACTTGACTACTTGTCAAAAAGTCGCGACTAGTCAAGCAAATAAGGAGTCATTGACCCGTCAAACGCTCCCGTCGCTGAAAACAAGCAAATAAAAAATACAAAACTTTTGGCGGCGACTTCCGGAGTGTGGGAGCTTTTCCGAACAACTACTGTTCCATTTCCTTCCAGCTGAGAGTCTGTGCCCAGCATCTCTGCATCTGCGATATAGTTCTACTTGTGCACCAGGGAAACATGGGAAAGCCATATTTGGGGGTATTTGGGTTCCCGTTCATTCAGAAGTAGAATGGGTGCAGATTCGTTTGAGGAATTATGTTTGTGTGCTTGAAAGCTGTCCTCTGTGTGCTGAACACAAAAATTAACCACGGGCGAACTGAGTTGTGCAATATTTCCATATTTGGAAGTATTATGTACAATCACAAGTGGAATGAGCACGGATTTTTGGGGGGAATTTTGTTCATGTGCTCGAAAGGTGTCCTCTGTGGGACAAACACAAAAATTAACTGCGAAATGAGTTGTGCAATATTTCCAGATTTGGCAGTATTTACTTCCTGTTCATTCAGGAGTGGAATGAGCACGGATTTTTCGGCGGAATTGTGTATGGTAAAAATGTACGAGGAGGCATATTACATACATAATAAGTACGTTCCTGGTGTTCTGCCACAAGTATGTTGTATGAAATGGGTCCTGGTAAGGATTTCCTGCCCTAGAGTCAAACTGCAGGGGATGAAGTTGGCGGCAGTTGGCGGTAGTTGGCGGCAAAATCAGCATTTGGATGGCGTCAGTGGGCGGCAGTGGCGGCAATCATGGGCGTCAAAGTGGTGGCACACCCGAGGTGGTCGGCGGCAGTTTGGCGGTAGTTTGGCAGCAGTTTGGCGGCAGTTTGGCGGCAGTTCGAAGTGTGACTTGTCGGCAGTGTGACAGGCTGGCGGCAATGTGGTGGCAATATTTTTTGAAACTTGATCGTAGGTGAGACTTCAGCCTTCTCCTCCACTGCGATGACCGATTTTATCTATGTTGCCCTCCTACTCTGCATTCTCGCTAGTAATATCAGCCGGATTCTCCGACTATTTTCCTGGCTTAAAAGTGTCTGCTTCCCTCCCGCCGGTCCCCAACTAATACCTTACTTCAATGAGCAAGGTGATTGTCTCTGTATCCGCCTTGAAGAAACCTGAATGTTCGCAGGAGTTTTGATTGGACTATGGTGCAGGTCACCTAGTCACCGCATGCTAATGTTTGAAATTTTGCAGCTTCAAATTTGATCTGATTTCTTATCCCTCTTACAAATGTGCTCCGTTTCAACGTCCAAGAAGATCTGTAAGAGGGATTTTGATTTACTGCAAAACTGAGTGAGCAAAAAAAAAGTTGCCTGTCGATTTGGCCACATGCACGTATTATATTGAACAAAGCTCTGTCAGAGCCGTAAATAGGTGCAAAATGATGCAATAGATTTCTACTCATCCATCGGCCTCTCGGGGGTGCGACGGTGAGATTTGTAAAAGTCCATGATATATTCAAAAGTATGCCTAAAATCCCTCCAGAGGTACACTTAATTCAAAAAAACATTCTCCAGCCGATTTGGCCACTAAATTTTGGTAGCGGTGACTAGGTGACCTACAGCATGCACACCAACATATGCTAACCTTTTCTTAGCCCCACTTGAGGAACCAGTTCTGAAAGAGATAGAGAGCATCCTGCTCTTCTACTACTGATTTATCAATGATGCATTTGGACTTATCCATGGTACAATGGATGATGTTCGCACTTTTCAGACATGGATTGGTGCCCTACACCCAAACATGAAGTTTGAATGGATGGTATCAAGGCTACAGCTTCCCTTTCTCGATGTATCAGTTCAACTTGAACTTGACTGCGGAACACCTGCCACCAGGCCTCAGTTCCGGGTAGTCACTAGTGTCTACCAGAAACCGCTGAATGCCTACCTCTACATCCCCTGGAATTCATGCCACTCTTTGAGCTCCAAGCATGCTTGGGTCAAAGGTGAGCTTATCCGGTATGTCCGGATCTGCTCATGTGAGAGAGATTTCACTGAGATCTATCTGTTATTTCTCAAACAGCTCCACGAACATGGCTATCCAGATATTTGGCTCCAACATACCTTTGAGGAAGTGAAGTACTCAGTTGAGCACCCCATGACACTCAAACCCTCTGTACAAATAGAAGGGGACTTTGCTCTTCACATGCTCAAGCTCACCCATAACTCAATCCGAGATGAGATTAATCTCACACCAGTGTGGTGCAAACTGGAAGAGACCTGGAGATTATCCGAGTGTGGGTACTCCGATTTTCATTTCATGGCCTCCTTCAAAAAACCAGTTGCATTGGGTGACCGGTTGAATGTCAACAACCAAGAGACATTGCAGTCCTACCATGAATTGATAGTCACACCTGTTTAGAGCTCTTTTTTCTCAATCCTCAGTCACACCTTCGCTCGGCACCCTCCGGGGCCCTTGCTCGATGCTATGCTCGGATTTCAAAAAATAGCTTGAGTTTTATTCAGTTGTCCCTCATTAATTACATGGCTATTGGACAACCACAATCATTGAGCTCTTACACAGTTCTGATTCGAACCCATGCTGCACATACCCTGCCCTCCCATCCTTGACTGGATCTTGCTGCCAGTTGCGCATGCCATGGGGGATTTCTTGAACCTGTAAATGTTGATTATGAGACACCCCAGTATAATGCCGGTGCTGAGGCAGAAATAACATCATTAAAAAAATGATCTAATGTGGTTATGTGTTGAGCCCGTTGGATCAACAGGCTCTATGTCGACCCCATTGGCATGCTTTGACATGAATTGGACATTTTATATCCTATTAGTGTCAGCATCACCGTGGCAACATATATAGGGAATTACACCACCCAACGAGTCTTTTCGACAAAACGTTTTGTGCCCCTAACATTGTGGCCCCACTTTTTCATCAACCCACTCTCTGGCATCTATCTGGCAAGCTCACAGGCCACTTCGTGTCTGGATCACAGTCACTCATTCTGCTTGCTCCCACATCGACTGGTGGCCACCAGTGGGTGTATGAGGACCAATGAAAGTGTGTGTACAATGGGGTTCCCAGCCAAAGAGACGTTGACTGAAGAGTGCAATGTTCGTGGAGCATTGTCAAGGCAAGGGTCTTGATGGGAGGCACAGGGACATCAAAATGAATGCGCGAGGTACCCTGCACAGCAGAAGGAACGATAAGGGTCATGGAGACCTCATACTCTGTTGCTGGTGAGGGTGTGGACCTGGCAGTTGCAGAGATGGTTGAATCAGCAATATTAGAAAAGATTTTGTGAGATAGGTTCTGTGTGCCCGCAACTCCAAAAAGAGTCACAGGAACAGCTCCATCATCAGGGACGCGCCGAGCATAATAACTCAGTTCCTGGAGGCAAGCTTCAACATATTCGGCTTCCAGCTCGTGAGTGGAAGCACCAGCCATAGAATGCTCAACCAGATCCTGCAGCATCTTGACATCCTCCAGGTCCTCAAACATCTGCTGGAGATGCTCGGTGGGCAGGACAGAGTCCTGGTGGTGGAACAACACTACCACCTCAGTGCAGAGGTAGTCGAAGTTGTGGGCCAAGTGTGCGGGCATCAAGTAGTGCTGGACTATGTCACAGCATGCCTGGGCAGCAGACATGACAACAGAAGTCAGGGCTAAAAATGGCTATTAGCCTAAGAAGCAAGTGTATGAGAAAAAGTACAATGACACAAAACCAAAACATATCTGAACAGGCTCTTAAGTGGCTACAGATCTTGGGCCTGGACCATCTGGTAATACGGTACATTTAGCTACCTGTACCCCCAAATATAGGCAGATTGTATCTATCAATGTCACTCAGTTGTCACTCAGTCTAGACCAGCTCCATCAAAGTGCTACATGTTGGTGTCGTCCATCTGCTGTCCATCTATCCCGCCACTGTGCCTGCCACCCCTGACTTGTCCCCGCACCTATTCTTCAAGCAGGGAATGTATGAAAGTAATATATACATATGCCAATATTGAGTCACTGCTCATATGAAAGGAGTCCCACTTCAAAAACATGCCTAATGACCAAGATATGCGCTCCCCAATGCGCTGGATGTTGAGGTCGATATCCGTTGACATTGGTTGGAGCTTTGCAGCTTGAATGATCGGACTGTCGCACCAGGGTCCGCTGATGTGATGGTTTGTGACTAGCTACCTGTGATGTAATCCCAAACAGGGCCTTATCTTGGATAAGCAGACTGGCAACTTGGGGCATCTTCAGTTCATACATCTTAAGTTTTACTGCAATGGAAAAAAGAAAAAAAGAAAACACTTTACATGAGTATCATACTTGTTTCTAAATGAACAAGAGAATAAGTCTCTTGCAACTGAGGTCCTGGTTGGTTCTTAAGCTCATTCCAGACTTGAGTTTCTGCAAGCTGGAGTTTGTACAAGACAACTTCAGTTCCACATCAAACATCCAAAGCCAGAAGTAATTCACCTTAACACCAGTGGGGACGAGTGTTGTCCTGCAATGCATGCTTCCTTGTGGCCTTTGTTTCACCAGCAGGTGCAGGCTCAGCAGCTACTGGGGTAGTCTGTTTCTTCAACCCTCTCCAAGCTTATGAAAAGGTGGGAGAGACGAAGGAGCATGAGATTGTTGTAAGGGAGGAGGGGGTGGGAATACATGCAGTGAAGGAGAATGAGTGGGTAGAGGAAACTGGTTCTGTTTCTCCAGTACAGTAGCCTGGAGTTCTTGGGCCTTTTGATGCTCTCCCAGGTGTGAGTATGTTCTGGCCAGATTGCCCATGGCAAGCAGGGTGTCTGGATGGTTGTCACCCAGAACCTGTTTCCATTTCTCCAGCACAGTGGCCTCAAGTTCTTTGGCCTTTTGATGCTCTCCCAGGTGTGAGTATGTTCTGGCCAGATTGCCCATAGCAATCAGGGTGTGTGGATGGTTGTCACCCAGAACCTGTTTCCGTTTCTCCAGCACAGTAGCCTGGAGTTCTTTGGCCTTTTGATGCTCCCCCAAGTCTGAGTATGTGCTGGCCAGATTGCCCATGGTGAGCAGGGTGTCTGGATGGTTGTCACCCAGAACCTGTTTCCGTTTCTCCAGCACAGTAGCCTTGAGTTCTCTGGCCTTTTGGTGCTCTCCCAGATCTGAGTATGTTCTGGCCAGATTGCCCATGGTGAGCAGGGTGTCTGGATGGCTGTCACCCAGAACCTGTTTCTGTTTCTCCAGCACAGTATCCTGGAGTTCTTTGGCCTTTTGATGCTCTCCCAGGTCTGAGTATGTTCTGGCCAGATTGCCCATGGCGACCAGGGTGTCTGGATGGCTGTCACCCAGAACCTGTTTCTGTTTCTCCAGCACAGTAGCCTGGAGTTCTTTGGCCTTTTGATGCTCACCCAGGTCTGAGTGTGTGCCAGCCAGATTGCCCATGGTGACCAGGGTATGTGGATGGTTGTCACCCAGAACCTGTTTCCGTTTCTCCAGCATAGTAGCCTGGAGTTCTTTGGCCTTTTGATGCTCTCCCATGTCTGAGTATGTGCTGGCCAGATTGCCCATAGTGAGCAGGGTGTCTGGATGGCTGTCACCCAGAACCTGTTTCCGTTTCTCTAGCACAGTATCCTGGAGTTCTTTGGCCTTTTGATGCTCTCCCAGGTGTGAGTATGTTCTGGCCAGATTGCCCATGGCGACCAGGGTGTCTGGATGGTTGTCACTCAGAACCTGTTTCCGTTTCTCCAGCACAGTGGCCTCGAGTTCTTTGGCCTTTTGATGCTCTCCCAGGTCTGAGTATGTTCTGGCCAGATTGCCCATGGCAAGCAGGGTGTGTGGATGGTTGTCACCCAGAACCTGTTTCCGTTTCTCCAGCACAGTAGCCTGGAGTTCTTTGGCCTTTTGATGCTCTCCCATGTCTGAGTATGTGCTAGCTAGATTACCTATGGTGACCAGGATGTCTGGATGGTTGTCACCCAGAACCTGTTTCTGTTTCTCCAGCACAGTAGCCTGGAGTTCTTTGGCCTTTTGATGCTCTCCCAGGCCTGAGTATGTGCTGGCCAGATTGCCCATGGTGAGCAGGGTGTCTGGATGGTTGTCACCCAGAACCTGTTTCTGTGTCTCCAGCACAGTAGCCTGGAGTTCTTTGGCCTTTTGATGCTCTCCCAGGTCTGAGTATGTGCTGGCCAGATTGCCTATGGCAAGCAGGGTGTGTGGATGGTTGTCACCCAGAACCTGTTTCTGTTTCTCCAGCACAGTAGCCTGAAGTTCTTTGGCCTTTTGATGCTCTCCCAGGTCTGAGTATGTGCTGGCCAGATTGCCCATGGTGAGCAGGGTGTTTGGATGGTTGTCACCCAGAACCTGTTGCTGCTGCTCTAGCACTCCTTCCAACAGCTTCTCACATTGTTTGTATTTTCCAGCTTCCCAAAATATCAACCCATATCGCCCCTTGAACACCAGAGCTACTTGTGCATCTATCTGTACAGCCAATTCCACATGTGGACATATTGCCAGACTTCCTAATTGAATATCATGTTGTGGGCGTTCGGATAGAGCCATGCCAAGTATAGATCCTGCAGTGGACATGTATTTCTCTGGATTGCTGACTGTTGTTCGACTCCAAGCATGTACCAATGGATGGATAGAAAAGACTTTCTTCTCTGTATCCAGGCTGATCAATGAATATGCTTGGACCTCATTGGTCATATTGGAAAACTGTAAAGAGTCCCATTCACCACTTGGCCCCAGAAAATGTGAGAGGAATTCTAAGGGTTCCTGTAAATCCTCTTCGGATGGCCCATTAGATGG
The DNA here is from genome assembly GCA_029378375.1 of Mycena olivaceomarginata. NCBI lineage: Eukaryota > Fungi > Basidiomycota > Agaricomycetes > Agaricales > Mycenaceae > Mycena > Mycena olivaceomarginata. The sequence goes on along the minus strand of JARKIC010001992.1, from coordinate 50,349 downwards.
AAATGTGTACTTAGATGCATAGCTGAAGATTTGCCCTGAAATTCCATTATGATGTAGGAATGAACAGTACTGTAGGAACATGGCAGCTGGTTGTGTGAGCCGGTCAAAGCTCATTTGCCATGTTGCATACACTGTCCAGGCATAATGGTCATGAGTTTGAGCAGGCATTTCACTAAGTAGCCTTGCTTGGTTTTTTGTATAAAGAGTCAAATAGCCATCAAGATCTTGAGATTTTGATATGAATGAACCAGCCTGAACAATTGCGAGTGGTAGATAGTGCAATGCCTGACGAAGTATTACTATCAACATTGAATGAGTTGTTAGGCCCAACTGTCTGACCTTTATAATTTCTGTTGCAGTTAGCATGGTGCCAGTTGTGGCTGCTTGTGCAGCACTCTTGAGTAATAATGCCACTGCATCTTCTTCTTCCATATCTGACACAGGAGAATGAGATCCATAAACACGTAGTCCAGGATTTCGAGAGGTGATAATGATATTCCCATGATTGCACTGGGGAATAAAATCATTCAGATTGATGCTTGGATCATCTGTGTTGTCAAAGACAAGAAGCCATTCTTCAACTCTGCTAGCCAGCCATAGTAAACCATCTTGCATGGAATCCCCAGAACCTTTCCCAACAGCTATGTTCTTGAGACCTATATCAATTGTTGCAATAGTGCTTGCATCAATGAAAAAGGTGTCTGAAAAGCTGGAACATAAAACTGGATCAACAAACATTTCCCAGTTGGATGATCAAGCTCACCGGGATGACTCATTTATGAATTTCAGAGTAATTTGTGTCTTTCCAGCACCTCCAAGTCCATACAGCACATAAATGTGTTGGATTCCCATGTCAGATGCGAAAAAATGATGCATTTTGTCAAGGATGTTCCTTCTGCCCTGGAATATTCTTGATGGAGGAGGACAATGGTTGGCAATTTGAGATGCTCGGATGCTGCTAAGCTGGAATGTTTCTTCTGAGGTGAATGTGGCATGGAGGTTATGTGCAGTGATATGCACAGTGGGACCCAACCCAGCCCCACCTTGGCCACCAGTACCATGCAGATGTCCCTGACCCCCAGGACCACCTTGGCCACCTACTCATAATAAATAATGATTTCAGTAGAGTAACATATCTGTTCTCCCACCGATGATATACAGTCGAGAATCATCTCGGGAAAGCATGATATGATACTCTCAAGTTGTTGATCAAAATCAAGAGTGTGGATCTTGGCAGAGGCATATCAATCACTGCTGGAGTTTCACAAGAGCAAGGACTGACCAAGGAAAGGATTGGGACGACGTATGTGGAGCGCGGGAGACGACGTGGCAAACACCGCCACACTGTCGTAAGTGCGCACGTGCTTGGCCCACGCATCCATTCGCTCTCAAATCTAAGCAACATTCTTCCCAGCCCAGCCCCTCTGCCCGTCGACCATTCAGCCTCCAAGCCTCCTTCCATGCGCCAAAATGCCTTCGGGTTCGACAATCGCAGCACGTCCAGCACACCGTATGATGTCATCGTTTCTAGCCCTCGACTTTCATGGATCGGGTCGATCCAATGTACGTTTGCTTTTTCTGTCAATTTTTTTGCTTCATTCTCATTCAATCTTTTCTTGTGTCTTGTATAGACCTCCGCTGACGCAACACTCGATCTCCCCGCATATAAGCGCACGTACCTCGCACGCGACTGGATGCTGAAAGGATCGAGGGAGAAGGGCAGTTGGTTGCATCCCCGGTGCGTCGTCTGTTATTACTCTCCTTTTGCTGATTCATCCGCTTTGCCTTCTCTCAGTCCCGTAACCTCCTAGATAGTCCATTCCGCCACCCAGCGTCTTCCCGAGTCAAACAGGCTAGCCGACCGCAATCCTAGCAGACCCTTCTTCTTTCACATCGCAGCATCTGCGAATTCGACGCTTGCGAGCGGTTATTGGTGCGTTTCTCCTCCACCGTCCCTGACCTCCGCACACCACAAATACGCCGTGCAGCCGGCGCTGTCGTTCCTCGATGCGCGCGTTGCCCTCGTCAGCGAAAATTCTCTGCGCTCTGCAGCTGGACATGCGACACCACTCCCGAGCGTGGGGCCCGCTGCATCCATCGCATACGCTGTTTCCCTCGCCACCCGCCCGCGACGACCATCTCTTGGACTGCCCCACTATCTTCTTCCCCCGACGCCTGTTCCTCTCGCGCAGCGCCTCTCGCGGGCGCCGCGCATCCTCTGCGTGCGCAGCGCCTACCGTCATTCCTTATCGTTTCCGTCGCACTCATCGCTGCCAGGCACACTACGATCGTCTTTAGCCGGATTCCGCCCTCACCTCTCGGCTCCTGCGCCTCCGTGCATTCCCAGCCAGGTGTACACGACTACCGGCGTGCCCAGCGCCTGCCACGGCCGTTCCTTCTCGCGGGCGTGCCACTCATTGCCTCCGCGCTCGCTGCGACGTCTTCGGCGCCATCCCACTCCAAGCCTGCATCCGCCACTCAGCAGAAACACGATGTGCAGCCTCAGCGTCATCTGCACCATCTGCACTGCCGGTTGCCAATCGCCTGCTCCGCCTTCGTCGCCTCACCGCATGCTGCCACGGTCCTCGTGGTATTCTGACTCCGGCGCTCCCCGCTTCCGCTTGTCGCGCACCACTGATCCAATGCGCATCACTAGCAGCATGCGCACCACATGCGACAATCCCTCCCCATCCCCAGCGCCCCGTTCAGTGCATCTCCCGTGCTGCGAGCATTCTCGCCGCTTCAGGCTCCACGCATAGCATGCGCCGCACCCCCGATATGCACCCCCACAGTCTTTTCCCATCGCTGACGCCTATCGTATCCCTGCCGCCGCGACGACCCTCTGCGTCATCCCATGCTCGACACAACTCACCTATGCGCACTTCGGTACTATCCGCACCGCCGCCGCTTGCGCAACGCGCAGCTCCGGGATCCGAGGAAGGGCAGTGCGGCCATCTTCAGCGCGAGATCGCCGCGCACACGCAGCGGGAAGATACCTCGCAGTGGGCGCCTGCAGCCAGTGCCGGCACGGGTGCGCGCGTCGGCGACTCTAGCAATGCTATAAGCGCTGGTTTTTTCGACACTGTACTGTGTACACATCTACCTAACGTTGTTCCCATGTTTCCTTCTGTTATCACTCGATATAGTACTGATGCATTCAAGTTCCAGCATGTGTTATTGTGTGGTCTTTTTATGAATTCTATATTTTCACACCTGTTCCTGATGTGATAAACTATCGGGAGCGGAAAGAGAGCAGGAAGGAAGCAAATGGCCCGCCCCTGAATCGAACGGGGCGGGCGTCTACTGAGTCTCGATGCCGGAAAAATGCATGATCAGGTGCAGGAGCGCCCAGCGCTGCGGGTCTTGCTTTTCCTGCACTTGTACTTCCCTACACTTTTCCCTCGGTATGTCGGTTTGCTTTCGGGCGAGAAGAAAAAAATATATGGTCTGGCCGGATGACCCGCCCCCTAATCGAACGGAGTCCCTGGTGAATTGTTTGGGAAAGCGTTACCGAATGAGGTACAGGTGCGCCCAGCGCTGCGGGTCTTGCATTCTCTATCTTCGTCCTTGGGTATGTAAGTTGGATTTTGCGAGGTAGATGATATTCAAAAAAGGGATAGGCTTCGACCAGTTAGGACCCGCCCCCGAATCGAACAGAGTCCCTGCTTAATTGGTTGCAAACGATCCATATGATGAGGTGCAGGTGCGCCCAGCGCTGCGGGTCTTGTTATGTCTAAACCCGTCCTTGAACAAGGTATTAATTTTTGGAAGGAAAAAGAAAAAGGTTATGAGACGCCTCGACCATGACCCGCACCCGAATCGAACGGGGAGCCTGCTATATTGTTGAGGGTTAGTGGAGGCAAGTACGCCTCACGCTGTGGGCCTTGTTATACCCACACTTGTCTTGAGTATGTTCATTAGCCTTTGGGCGGGAGTGAAAAACAGAAAAAAAGCGAGCGAAAGGGTGTTATGACCCGCCCCCGAATCGAACGGGGTGCCTGCTTACATTGCTTCGATAGAGTACAAATGCGCGGATGCTCCCAACGCAGCAGGTCTTGCTTTCCCTATCCTCGTTCTTGGGTATGTCCGGTAGAATTGTTGGGCAGAGAGGGAGGAAAAAAAACTGTCAACGAGTGGGCCCAAGACCCGCCCCCGAATCGAACGGGGAGCCTGCTTGTATTTGTTTTCAACCATCAAATACGGTGCAGGTGTGTCCGGCGCCGCGGGTCTTGCTGTACATATACCCGTCCCTGAACAAGTTGTGAATTTCTGGACTCTGGAGTGAGAATGAAAAAACGGAAAGGAAGATTTCCAGGGTAGGACCCGCCCCCGAATCGAATGGGGTTCCTGCTCACAAGTGACAAGGAGATGGGAATCAAGTGCAGGTGCGCCCAGCGCTGCGGAGTCTTGGTGTGGTTGTAGTTGTTCCTGGAGTTGGGGAAGTGAAGGGACAGGGGCAGAGGGATGGCAAGACAAGAAAAGACAAGAGGACACGAGACCTGATATGTGAATGGATTTAAAGTGGGCAGAAATGCCGCAGCTGGCCGCAAGAGGACAGACGGTGTGGTGAACACCATCATTCGGCTATTCGGCTGCCATATTCGGACCGGGGTCCAGGCAGCGACGTCAGCGCGTGCTCACCTTGTACTTACTCCTCACTCACTCTGTAACGAACATGACAACGCCACCGAGCAAAATCGCACACGTCCAAGCCGGGGTACTACGGCGCGGGGTCGGTGCCCTTTGAAACCACTGCTGCCATGTTCAAGACGACTTGCGCGGTGTCGACCCCCAAGCGCCTTCGACGATTCCAGTGTACCGTACAATGCCATTGCCCACACGCATCGTCTCTAGCACTCGTCTTTCATGGACCCGCTCCATCTAGGGTACCTTTGCTTTATTCGTGAATTTCTTGGCTTCATCCTCATTCATTCTTCTTTTAGTGTCTTGTACAGACCTACGCCGACCCAACGCTGGATCTTCCCGCATACAAGCGCATGTACCTTGCATGCGGCCGGATACGGAAGACTCGATGGAGAAGGGTAGTTGGCGTCGGCCGCATCCACGGTGCGTCGACTGTTATCAATCCTCTTCTCCTTTTACTGATTCATTCGCTTTGTCTTCTCTCAGTGCCAATGCGCCCGATGCGCGCGTCCTATCGGTCCCCATTGCAGTCTCACTTTCACGTGGTGCAGCATCCCTTGCGCTGCTGACCGACGACTCGACTTGCAACTCGGTCGGCGCTTCTGGATCGCAAGTATTGTGCGTGCGCGGATACCTTCGAATTCGACGCTGGCGAGCGGGATAGCGGTGTGTTTCTCCTCCCTCTCTTTCCTTGTACTTTCCCTTTTCTCCTCGCCCTCTCCTTCCGGTGTATATACCGACGTCGTCCCAGCCGTCCTGCGTGCTCGCACTATTCTCTAACGCCCTTCGCTCCTCACGCCTCGCTGGAGCGTCGTGTACGACACACACCACGACTACTAGCCCTTCCCCCGTCTGTACCGGTCTTCTGCAGCTGCGTGATACCAAACGCGATGCGCTTAATGGCCACAAAGCCTCTCCCCGCCTGCTCGGTGCGCCCCACGCCTACGACCACGCCACACTCGCGGTACATCCCCGCCGACGCCGTACCACCCCCAGGGAACAGACGACCACCCGTATGTTGGCACCATCATGAGCTACTACACAACCGACAATGACATGTCGAGCGCGACGGACAGGTCAGCCTCACTGATATCTCAACTTGTCTACTTATTAATTCTTATTCATAGCTACGTTTGGATGGGAACGACTGACCTTAGTACGTGGCCCCTTCTGGTAAGAAAACCCCAACACACTAATAGCTGACGTTTGCGTTAATATTTTTCAGTAATTTGCCTTGTTTACCTTTTGATTTGAGTAGGGGCGGGTCAAAAGAACTTCCATGAGACAATCGCGGAATGGACGGAAGCAACCATCACGCGGATGGAGCAGGAGATCGAGGAGCTGCGGGAGGGCATGAGTCGGCTGGCAGTTGACCGTGCATGCACGGAGCCACACTACTTGCAGTACCTGCGCAAGCTCATCCAGCTCGAGGACAAAGCAGAGGCTGAGGTTGGGGTAGTGGAAGGCAACATGCCGCATTGTTACATGTGGGTTGCAGAGGACAAGCTCCGGAATGCGACTGCACGTCGTGACTAAATCACCAAGCTGTGCCAGCACTTTGAGTGGGGTGACGTCAAGGATGACAAGATTGTCAACACCGTCAACATTCTTCGTCGGGCAGTCTCGCCCAACGTGGACGATGTGCTGGGTGAGGAGCTCAGAGCGGACAATGTCAGCCCGGATGGAATGGCATCGGGAGGGATGGAAAAAGTTGGGAGAAAATGGAAGGGGAAAGGGAAGGCGAAGGAGGAAAAACTGAGGAAGTGGAGGAAGGATGTTGAGGAGCGGGATAGCTCCTCAAATGGTGCGTTAGAATCATTCTCCTTTTTTTCATCACTTGTTAATCTCCCTTCTAGCTTGTGCCAGGTGCACAAAGAAACATTTCGGCTGCTTCGTCCCGTATGGGAGGCACGTATGTGATCACTGCCGCACTGCACATGTCAAGTGCAGCCTTGTTCCGCAGAGCACGCGGTGCATTCCAGTGGTCAAGAAATCCCGCATCATTGAGGCGAATATGAGCCTGGGCCGCGAGAGTGCCGGAACGGGGCAAGCACTCTCATATGTCTTCACAACCCATTGGCAGGTGGATTTCTGCACCAGAGAGTTGCTGCCAGCTGGGCAGCTGTCTCCCATCAAGAAACTCCACACCAGCTTGGTGAATACTCAGTGCTGGCTTTGAGAACTCGAGGAGCAGATTACGGAAATGACGGATGTGCCCTCAGCACCTCCCGTTGATTTCGATAATCTCCTTTCCATGCCAGTGAAGGAGGAGGACATGGAAGCCGATGCGGCCGCCATGCAGCGCATAGTTGAGAAGTCCAAGGAATGGGCAGCTTGGAAGGCGGAAAGGAGGGCTGCAGCCACAGCTCTGGCCGAGGAGGAAGCAGCAGAAGAAGCGGAGAAGAAGAAGGCCAAGGAGGAGAAGGTGTGGAAGAAGGCAGCAATCGACACCGAGCTCACAGCACTTATTGCAAGGAGGGCCAAACTAGAGGCACCTTCTAAACCGAAGGAAACGAAACCGGAGCCACGCAAGGCAGCCCTTCTGACCTCTGACAAGTTTGTGGCGCCGCCAGGATGGCACATTGAGGGCAAATACCTCATTGAAGATGAGGAGATGCCAGTTGTCGATTTCTGCTCCTCCTTCATCTTCCACAGCACCATGTCCTTCTCCACCCGCACCAGGTCCCGGTGCTCATCCTCTGCCAGTGCGAGCCAAAAGTCGCGGATCCACTCGTGCTCCTCATTGCTGCTCATGCTCCAGATCTTGTTATTGTTCACACTGCTGTTCACGGCCGGCTGCTTGCCCTTGCAGCGGCGCGGGGTGCTATAGGGCGGGGCGGGGTGGCACTGCCGCACCGGCTGGCTGGTACGCCATGGGCTTCTTGCCGATTGAAAACGCTGGAGGGTGGCGGCTGCGGCGTCGGTGTCGGGGCCATCTGCTGCTGCTTCGTCGTCGTTGTGTGCGTTGTCGGTGAAGGTGTCTCCGACTTGACGGCGAGGGACGACACTGTAAAAGTATTAGTCAGCTTTACAACTTCTCATTCGTAAGGGGCATGGCGGATCAATACGTACATGCCCCTTACATCGTACTCATCTGTTTCATTATGATTCGCTTGTTCAATGACTCATGACACTTACAATACATTTCACCTGTAGCACTTCTATTGACGTTACTAGTCACAGGAATTTTGGGCGCGGTTCTGGTGTTTGTGGGATCAAAATCTCCCAAAAGGTTCAACCAGATGGGGATGGGAGCTCAGCCACAAACGGCAATAATTCAGATGACTCCGCTGAGCTCAACCAGAAACGGAAAGCGATTCCCACGCTTGCCGTCTTGTACATTTTGCCGGATCTGTGTCGTTCTCTTCCACTACTACACATTTTGACTCAAATAAAATTGCTGCATATCAAGAATTACATATATTATCCATCTATCAAGCCCAACAATTATTCCTTTCGCCTCATTTAGCCGTTATACCTGGCTACCTTGCTGGCACCTCTTTTCTGCAACAAAAAGTCCAAGCTTCGAGATGGTTCGACCTTTGCGCGCAGTCCTCCGCTTTCTTTCGTTCTCATTGTCCGGAACCGGGACGATTTTCCCCTGCAACCGCTAGTCTGATTCATCTCAATATTCCAATCGGTGCTTTGACCAGGACATAGTATGCAGATGATCCTCCCACTCCCTGACTTCTCTTCGCATACATACAAACATAGGAGTCCAGTGTTTGCGTTGGTCCCCGGCCCTGTGCATGCAGTGGTTCAAAACCCGGCATACGCACCACTACAAACAATACAATACACATGTCGTCGCAATAGATAGCCTGCTGTTAAATCTACCCTGTCCTTCTTTTCCAGGCGCTCAGTGTCTGGTCACATATTCCTATCTGCGTCAGCCGCTGTTGCCCGAGGAGCTCAGTAACATCCTTGGTGAGGATGAGTTGTGTCTCCATGCTCATCTTAACCATCACGACCTTTTCTCTTTGGAACTGACCGCCTTTCAAGCTGGACAGTCTTCGGCTTTCCACCGAACCCTGGCAATTTTTGTGTGTGTAGCTGTCCCAAAACAACCTTAGCCAAGAACCAGACAAGGCTCAAGGCTCGCAAGGATATTGTTTTGTTGCGACGGATGTTATCGACCTGGCTTTGGAGAAATCAGACCAGGAAGACATGGAACATGCAATGACGAGGTTCATTTTCTTGCCCAGTGAAGTCAATTGAGTGCGGCATTCTTTCAAAAAACATATATGTAGTATGGAGTTCTTAACAAGGGGTACCCGCTGGAGAATGCCGAGACTCTGGCCAACAGTGTGGGTGGGTCAGCCAACCTCTTAACTCACTTTTTCGAAAAAGTTTCCAGACACCTCAAAAATGTGTTTGCGAGGTTGGAAAAAAAAATCTTGTTTTTTTACGGGTAGAAATTGCGCAAAAAATAATGAATTCCGGTGGATCCCGAAGGGCATTTGGCAGCGAACATTCAGCAAATAACGTGTAGCACGAGACACCACATCAGAGCAAGCCTCGTGTGTCGCCTTCTATGCAAAATGTCAGAGGCTGAGAAGGTTTTCCGATGAGAGTAACTGCTTTGACTGACATCGCTCCAGGAAAGAAGCTCATATCTCTGTAAAAAATGGGTTGGATTTGGAGATGGGGGCAGCATCTCAAGAGCAAGGACCGCAAGAAAATAGAGGACACCCTGAACTCAAAGTGAGACGGTTGTGAGGCGGAGAAAGAAGGTAGGGTTTTTTTTTTTTCTGTGTTAATTAGAAATTTCCCTTTTGGGACATGCACGTGACCATTACGACAGTGTGTCTGTCCCCAGCCGCCCACTAATTCACTTTTTCGACGTTGTGTAGAGGATTTTTGTGCGGGTATCCCTTGTTCTTAATCATTTCGAAATCATGAAGTGTAAATCATTTCGGAATCGTAAAGTGTGACCATTGACTTGTTGAACCTTGTTGAACCCGTTAGTGGGCTTTGCCGCGAAAGCGCACTACAGAGATTATTTGCGATCACCCTTGGAATGGCGCCGAATGGCGGGGTTGCCATCAGTCAAGCTTTCCAATCATCACGGGATCGTGCGAAGTTGATCATGGTCACCGTGGCGGTCACACCTACATCCACCTACACCGGCAGCTGGCAGCCACTCGAGCTGCCTCCACTGTGAGTCTATTCGTGATGTACTCTCTAAACCAGATGCTTGACGGCTGACAGCCTGCCAGTGATGGCATCTTGTCAACATGCCGCCATTAGGTTTACGCCATGTGGCGCTACTTTGGCGGTGTATGGTCAGAAGTCCTCAATTCCTCTTTGCAAGCATGCATTTAATGTCCTTGATCCCGACATGCCACCATAACCCTCAAATTTCAACAAGCATGACCGATTTTAATGGGTGGCATTGTTTGAGCCATAACTCCACCAGGAATTCACCATTTCCCGTGATCTGGGGGACATTTTGAACCTGGATTCTGCTGGCATTCCAACACGCAGAACCCTGTAGAAATACACTCAGTTTTGGCCTCCCTATGCACTGGCCTGCATTTTGAAAAGCATGATCTGGGGCATTGACAGTCCATTGAAATGCGAAAAGCGTGGTCAAAAGCCATTAAAATTGCTTGCATTTTAAAAAGCGTGATCTGGGGCCATTGAAATGGCCTGCATTTTGAAAAGCATGATCTGGGGCATTCAAAGGTCATTGAAATATCCTGCATTTTGAAAAGCATGATCTGGGGTATTTACCCCAACGGCACAACTGGTTTCCTGTCGGTCATCACACCAATACTCAACTCAAACATCACAGTGCGAGTCGAGATAGGCGGGTGGACACTTTTCTAACCAAGATATGAGTATTGGATCACCACACGCTTCTGACGACCCACAGGATATGTATGTAACCCGAAAAAAAAAAACAGTCAAAAAAATTGACCATTTGTCCCATCATCTTCAAAGGTCCGGAATGTAGTCAGAACATGCTAACATGTTTTGACCTAGGACATCCACGGAATTCTGTGATGCACTGATACTCCCTCTCCGACTTGAGCAACCTTCCGCGGCCACTTGCAGGGTCTTTGATGGAGCAGGAGCGTGCCGTGCAGCAAGAAGCGGAATGCAAGCGACATGCTGTGCAGGAGACACCGAGCCGGCGTCACCGACACATTACAGAGCAGGCGGAAGTTCCCTCACCAGCACTTGGTGCTGCTCAGCTTGGCTTTGGATTTCCTGGAGCTAGTCGTTCTGCTGCACCGCAAGGGAATGGGCCATCAAATCCACCGCCTCCCGGACCACCGGACGGAGGACCGCCTGGCGGACCACCCAATGGCCCAGGCGGTAAGCAAACCGTCTATGGGTCCGTTAGGGAGAGGGGAATAACTTACTGGGGACAAACGGGCGAAGAACAAGAAGAGAAAATAAACGCCTCGAGGCACGATGCCACACAGAGGGAACGAGGGAAAGAACATAGTGGGGACAAAGAGGCGAAGAACAAGAACAGAAAATAAACGCCTCTTCCCTGTGGTTCTCATCCTCACAGCCTACTACGAAGAGGCGTACGTTCTTCAACTCGATATGTGTAGCCCCCTTGCTGACAATAAGTTTCAGTGCTGTTATGGCGTTGATTCGTGGGCTCAAGGCAAACTATCCTTGTCTGATTTATTTTGTGCACTCCGACGAACAGTCCGATCTCACAATACGACTGAAGTTAAGAGGCCATTCACGAGGCCCACTCCCTCAATGCCGAGGAAGGAGAAAAATTGCTGAATGATTTAGGCCTGCGAAAAGTAGACGTGCGGGTTTAACTTCTCCAGATTTCGCGCTTGCTGATTTCCGATTCAGAATGTATATTCAGATCCGCACCATACGATTTCATTCGACCGGGTTCATTCCCATCACAGCGGGCTTTAGGGAGACTTTCTCAGATAAAGTTACATTTAAACGAACTCTGAGGCCGTTCGTCGGCCAAACTTGACCAGCAGTAAGATACCTTGCGCACTCGCGGGATGTTTTAATTAACGCCGCCTCTGGAGATTCGACGGCCTTCCCCGTTGGCGAAATTTAAACCACTTCCAGACGTAGCTCTTAAGCGAGGTCATTTGAGCTTGTAACCCCGCCCACAAGTTGGTCATTTTGGCCAAAATTAGCCCTGCCAAATCCGTATCTCCGTGGGAAAAAATCGGAAAAATCAGAAAAAATTAGATTTCGATCTCCCGGCCGTTTCTAAGGCCATCGGAGACGTGATGTCCAAAATTTTAAAGTTGAAGGCCCCCGGTCTCATCGTTAACATACTCTTCTTTTTAGGATGCTTCTCCACGACAACAACGTAGTTGCTATGTACCGGGTAGGTCCTGATTTTTCTTTCTTATCTCGCCGCTAAGCACCTTCTGCAGATCCCCCGCACAAATGCGGCAGCCTACTGCTGGAACAATATGTATGGGTGGGATAGCGGAACCACGCCCCGATGCGCGTGCAGAAGAAAGCGGGTGTCGTGTTTAGCTTCTGTTGATAGTCTACATGTGTACTAGCTAGTTTTTCAACAATACAAGTCACTACGTTCTGGCCCGTCCTAAACTTACTATGAGCCTAGGTCACTAGCCACAGCTAGGCAGAGCACTGTGGCTAGCCGGCCTAGACAGATTTCTGTAGCTCTGGCTAGGCCACTACAGAGCTAAACAGACCTGGTACAGACCTAGTTTGAGCCACACACAGGCTTTCTAGGTGACTACACTCACATAGCCGGAGCTACGATCGCCTATGCCGATTAAGCTTAGGCTAGCTAGGCAGAGCCGTCATCACCTAGAAAAAGATTGTGCGTAGTCCGCTAGGCAGGGTTTGTCTAGTGGACTACGCTGACTTAGGCATAGTCCTCACCAGCTGGGCAGATTAAGTCTAGGCGAGAGCGGAACGCAGTGAGGCTTTTTTCCACTATCTGACGTGGATCTGAGCCAAGTATTCAAACCTCCAAGCAACTAGGACAAACTTCCGCCAAATTTTAACTACCTGTTTATTTAGCGACGAACACGTCTATGGTGCCGGTCACCTATGGTGCGGGTCACCTAGCTGCCGCTACTCCTTTCTGGCCCTAGTTTCCCCCGGATTTCTTATCCCTCTAACAAAAGTGCTTCTTTTGACCTTCTGAACGAAGGTGTGGTGCAGAAAATGGTCAATTTCATACCGGCAAGTACTGTACGCTCACGACCCTTTATCCCTTTCTGTCGGCGTTGATTGGCTCTACCACGATTCAAAGCGCACCTGGGAACCATGTTATACAAAAATGTTTGTTCACAATCGCGCCCGAGTTCAATTGCAATGAGGTTTGGAGCGTATTATTACTGAATGATGTCATTCTGACGTTGAGTCATCAATGCAGTTACCGTCAAGTCACAGCGCACTGCGTCTACTTCGCGAAACACCGAAGCGGAGTGCTGATACTCAAGCACTGTGTTGATTGCGGGTCCCAGGAGCAAATGATTAGACTCGTCCATGCAATTGTCAACAATGCTCTGGATTTCTCCCAAGACGCTTACGGAAACGATGTGAATTCATCAAGCCTTGATCTATGTAACATTAACCATGATATTGGAGATTTGACCTCCTGGGTATGTCATCTCGTCCTCAGTTTGATTCCGCGCTGACTCCACCCGCTATGCGACCCTTTTCGTCAAATGTCCACTGCACAAGGTCGGCACATTGTTTACATGTCGGTCTCTTTGGCTTATTGTTGTCCGCTGGCTTGAATAGACCTCAAAGACGCATCATGCTGTAGTCCGGCGGCTCGATTTGGAAGGGGAGTTTTGAAAGGTATGAGCCCGATTCTGATTGTAATACGATTTGTACAACTTATAAAATATAATTTGTTTATCATTTATTTGAACGGATGGCGGGAATGCAAAGGGCACTGGGAACAGTGGGAAGCGTCGACAAAGGCACCTCATTTGCGTCCCTCAAAGCACTCAAATGGAGTGCCCGAAGTCACTCCAGCTGGAGTGCTTTGAGCACGCCCCGGGAGGTCCGATTTGACCGAAAAGCAGCACTCCAGCTGGAGTGCCTCAGGTCACTCAATTGGAGATCTCAGCCTACTCCCTTGGAGTGCCTTTCGGGCACTCCAAAGGAATTATTCTGAATTATACAGTGATATTGCATTGATGTGGGTACACAGCTAGCGGAAGGCTGGAATGCTACGTGAAGGAAACTGCTGGCATCTATCTGGTGGCTACCTGGAACCAGGTTTCATGGTTGCTGGCCACCAGATGACGATCTCAGGTGGTGGGAGCCTGTCGCCACTTTGGCGGTGTCCAATGCCAACAGTTCGTTAGCCACGGAATGGGTGGGAGGCATGACCTATATCGACCCTCTGGGTGCGATTCATCAGCGCAGGACAAGCGTTCCGAGGCGCAAGTACGTACGGAGCAGAAAGAAAAATATGTAAATGAATGTGTGAGGCCAGACATTGATCTCCAGTGGAGAACACAGTAAGCAGATGGGCAGGGTTAAGAAAGAGGACTCACGGAGAGGCAAGCTGCCAGAGCGCAGAAAATTGTGGACAGACCTACCCAGAGAAAAAAAAAAACGCGAACCGCGGGCGGAAAGGACTCGCGGCATACACCAGGAAATCAGTTCATGTCGGTGTTCGCCCGAAGGGAAAAGGCCTTACAAAAGGCCTTGGCCACCTATCTAGCTTTTTTTGCTTTCAGTTGTCAGAACGATGGGAGCAGATGTGCGACTCACGAAGGCACACCGACGACAGGGGGTAACGGCGTTCGAGTCAGACGGAGAGTTGCGACGACGGTACGGTGTTTCTTCGGCGAAGGAACAACACTAGGAAGTGTATAATCGTTGTCTGAGTAGAAATTGCTGTTAGAGAGGCAAGAAACTGCATGTATATAACCTGAGTATTGATTGGTATGAGAGGGCGCCACAGTACAGCGCTCTGGTTTGGCCAAATACCTTGAAACACACGGGGCACCCTCCCTAACACCCATAAGACCCCTTCCATGCATTTAAACCACCCATATACCTGCCATCTCCATCGCTGTGGCTCGCGCACACCAAAAACAGGTCCTCGAACGAGGTCGATGAGGAGGCCGCCAGATCGAACAACTGACCCTCGCGGGCTCTAGAGCTCAATTAGACGATTCAAAAACACTATAATTTCATGGTATTCCGAGCAGCGGTTGTCGAGTTATGGCTCTCGCAAGTTGGTTGTTTTTATGTGGCGTTTGGCGATCAAAAGGCGTGACCGCCAACTATTTGCAAATAGCAATAATGTGTTTCCAATTCAACTACTAGGGATGACAAAGTGTAGAATCCATCTCAATGTTGTTAGTCGTTTACTGCCAAAAGCGGAGTCGTGACGTGATGCCGTGCACTGTACTAAAATTGCAAGTCAGTTGTTGTTGAAATCCTGCGGCTCGGCGTGCATCGCCTCGAGCAGGGAGCGGGGGGCGACTTTGCCTGGAAAAAATCAGCACGGAAGTCGAAATAGCAAAGCTCAGGTGGCTAGGATCTCGGTCAGTCAAAGCGCGGAATCACTCGGGCACCGGCAACTGCCGATGGCAAACTAGTGCCTCGATCTCGACCACGAACACCCAAACAGGAGATCGCGGATGCTCGCAAGCCATGCAGTCCTAGTGCGCCGTGGAGGCTGTCTCTGCTGATTGCGATGAAGGCGAAACAGTGGATATAGTGAGAGAATGACACCGAGGAGATAAAGTGCTTGGTGGAGCGCAAGATCCCCGGGAAAGAAAGCCTCAAGAATGAGGATAAGATCCCTTACCGTGGCAGTCATGGTGGGGATCGGAAGACGTTATCAGTTTGTCATCGCCGTCCCAATTGGAGCCTGAAAAGAATATTCACGTGCAATCGGGATTTTAAGTCAGAAGGGTCTTCCGGCACACAACTGACGCCAAACTGATTCATATTGAAAAGCGCAAGCAGGCAGAGGGTCTGGATGAAATTAAATACGCTGAATCGAACGATGCTGAACCGGCGGCTCGTTCCTAGTCCAAATCCTGTGACGTCAATCTCTTCCCTTTCCTCCCACCGCGGCGCTCGCGATCTTCCTCGGTGTCATCGTCGGATCGTCTATGTTTGCCCAGGACTAGTAGAGATCGAGCTGCGGCACCGACGAGAACTTTTACCGGACCCACGGGCTGTGTGCTCGTCACGATGATCTTCACGCAGATACTCCTTGAAGCGCGCCGACTTCATCTTGTTGAATCTGTCGTCATGAGTTCCCCCTCCTGTAGCCACGTAGCCACCCACTCCTTGGCAGCTGGGGCATTCTCCAGCATGTTGGGTGAGAACCATTTGTCGGTATCGGATGCCCTCGAGCTCTTGATATTCAGGACCTCGTAGACAAAGTCCTTCTTGAACGAGACCCCGTCGAACTCTTTGTAGCCTAAATAATACTGAGTGATGGACAGACGAACAAGAAACTGAAAAGCCACCTTTGGGAACCGTGAAGCCGCCGCCAGTACGCCCCCACCCAGTCAGGAACTCAAAAACAGCCCGTTGCAACATGTACCGCTCGCGCATTTGGCCCGCAAAGCTGCAGCGAGCCCATTCCAACTTGTAATCAGGAATACCGTCCACGGCCTCCTTGATCTGCTGGTGCAAGAACGCGGCGAAGCGCTCACGGAGCCCCGAGGGGGCGTTCGGGTGGAAAGGGTTCCGCATCGCGCGGCCGCCCGCGATGCCCAAGGGAACATCTGAACCGGCGCCAGTGAACTCCAACCGCTCGATCATGGGCTGAAAACGAGGGGAACGAGACTCAGAATTTGAAAGAGAAGAATATGACAGAGCGTACACGCACCTGAGTTGATCCCGCATCTCCATTCAAGGGCTGAGGCATGAGTTAGAATGTGGTAGGGACAGGTATGATACAACATCACACACCTGAGTAACCTCCACCCCCGCTACTTCGTTGCCCAACACCCCAGGTTGAGGCGTCGCAATTGCTCCCGACATATCCCGTGAGACACGCACCCGAGGCTTTTATCGCAGGTGATAAAAATAAACCCTTTTTATCGTGCTCGCACCGACTACACAAGGTGGACCCGTTGTTACTTTCAGTAGGGCATGTATATACGACTAGGATCTATGAAATATACTTGGCCGACACCAAGTCCAAATCTGTGGTGCACCCGCATGCAATGATTCCGCCTAACAGGTGCTCGTGGTCATCCGGAATTACTTGGGTCTGAGCCAGTAGCCAGTGGTTCCTGCACGGAAATGAGCTGACGACCCTACATAAATCCGGAAAACTTACATATGGCCCGCAATGTTTGCCACTGTGTACTCAAACCACACCCGAAAGCTGTATGACCAGCGCGCACGTCGCCCCAAAAGTTCACGCAAACCCGCCCCTGGTGCTTGGCTGCAGGGAAGACCGCACACCCTGTTTGACCCGGTCAATGGTTTGAGGGAGTAGACGACCAGGTGAGTCATCGCTCATGTAGATTGACAATTCGCATTGCAGCGTAGCATCGGATACTCTTTCTCTCTTAAAGAAGATTTGAGATTGGCGCTTTATGAGTACCTCCGGTTCCGACGTGCCCCAGTTCACTGCGAGGATTGGGAGTAGATACTCCCGTGGATCGGAAATCTGCGACGACGAGTCAAAGTCTGCTAGAGTGAGCCGGTAGATGGAGTGCCCGATGGAATGTGAGCCTCCGGAAAGGCGAAGGATGTGTACAGGAATGGTTTAAAATCAGCGGGTAATGATTCACATGACTTACTCAACTACATTGGCGGCCAGAAGCTCAGCGCGATCGTTCCAATTGGTTTGTTCTTCAACTGTCAGCGAATCCCACTGCTCCTTGAGGATAATTTGGTAGACAGCGGCGTAGCATTTCTTTCCCGTATCCCGAACCCGCTGCTTTGCGAACCCCGAAGATTCAGACTCTGACGACGATGCTATGGATGTGAGCGATGATGAATTCTGCGCCGACAATCGGCGCCAGAATTGATTCTGGCACCGCGAAGGTCATTATGCTGCCAGATGTAATTCTGGCGACATGGCGCACTTGGCTGATCTGGTGCCAGATCAGCCAGATGCGTTCTGTTTTGCTGATGTGTGCAATGAACAAGCTGTGTGTTTGGAATATACGAAGAAGAATTTGAGTCGGTGAGGTGGCTGTGCTCGATGTTTGTTGGTGTCTACGCGCTTCGTTCTCTTGCTCTTGACCACCACCATCTCTCAAACAACTTCTAAAGCGAATGATTATCTGCGCCGATAAAACGAGCCCATCAAGTCTCGCGAGTCCTTTCTCAGACATGTCTCCCGGTGAATGATTCCCGCAACGAACTGGATCTCTTCCAGCATTCAATCGGCTCGTAAATTCTATATGTATCGCTGCTCGTCACGCTGGCCCTGTGTTCATCAGTTCCTGTAAATTCTCCACAGCTCAGAGGGCACGACCTTAATTTAATATTGTCTGCACTCGTTGCTGATGTCGATCTTTTTTGGTCATGCAGATTCCTATCTTTCGGAAGGGTTACTGTCGCAATTAGTTGTAAAAAGGTACTGCAATACCAATGCTACTGGATATATGTTGTCTGTGATAGCATTGGGTGGTGATATAATCGAGCATCTCGCGGAGAGCCTGCGCCTTGAGCTGCTTGCTCTCGATCTGTCCACCAATGTCACCAAAGTCGAAGAGGACGCGGCATTGCTGAATCTTTTTGAGAAACAGCTGATGGCGCTCGTTAAGGGGAGTTGCTGAAAGCAGACATGAATCAAGTGTGAGGATTCCAAAATCAACTAACCCAGGAATGAAGGTAGACGAGTGGTAGACGATCGATTTCGATCTGGTTGGTAACGAGAAAGCGGGTGTAGTGTTTAGCAGGGAAAGTTCCGGCAATCAGACCGAAGTTGGGAGGGCAGGTGAGGCCATCCAGGCGCACTCTCCGTGCGGAGAACGTTGGTAGCAGGTCTTCGCTGTGTGGTCCGCTCATTGGGGGAGCTTGCGACCCCGATTCTATTAGGCGATCCGATTTGCGTATCACGTGTAAAAACTGCCCTGTAAATTCACGTGATATGTCACGAGTTGATTCTCACGATCTGCACAGCAGCGTTTTCACAAATCAGAACTGGAACTCTGAATTAGCAAGCTCCCCCTTACGTATCCGGGAACCGGAATACAAAACATATTGAACAGGCCCGCGGACACTCCCTTGGAACTCCGACCGCGATAGAGTAAATCAACAACCCAAAAGACCCCCTATCTCCAGCTATAAATTCCTGCTACCGTTAGGTACAGGTCTTAGGGAGCCCGATTTAAGCTTTTTGCAGTAAACTCCCGTTTTCGTCAGCAGTTTTTGCGTAAGCGCCTTTTCTGGCTCTCTGATTGGTTGAAACGATATCTGAACCTCCCGTGCGTCAGCATTGATTTGCCAAAAAGTTCTGTGATGTCAGGCATGTCTCGTCATCTAGTTTTTGCATTTGCCTTTGGGCCTGGCTCTTTGATATCAACATCATCGTTCTCTCTCCATATTGTTTCCTTCTTTCTCAAGAGCTACAGGTGGCTGTTTCCTCCAGCCAGAGTTTGCCGACACCTACAACGTGAACAACATCCGGCGACTTAACAACCCTGCTCTCGGCTCTGAGCCTCTGACTTGCCTCTCCGACAATGCACAGAAACATCAGGTGCAGTCCAAGCTCTATGATCTTGGGTTTATTTTCTGCAACAGTTCAACTGTGATCTGTGTTTCCTTTTCGGAGTCTTACTCCCTCTACATGGTCAAATTTAAATCTGATGTGTTGTGTCAGCCCAATGCGAGCTGGTCGACGCGTCAGCGTCGACCGAGTGAGCTTTGGGCTGCCCACTCCGCATAATAGTTTTTAATAGTTTTCTACTTGTTTTTTCTTCTTGCAATATAACCAACGTTAACCATGATAATTTTTGTGCAGAATAACACATGTGTGCCGGCGCCCGGAATCAACACTACTTTTTTTTTTTTTGCACTTGAAAAATTATTTTCATGATTGAAATCAATCGGTAGCAGGCCGTGCCGCTTGTCGGCCTTACTTGCTTTATAGAGTAAATCAGCGCGAAGAGGGCCGATGTCCGGTACATATAGAGTAAATTTGAAGTAAATCGCGCAGAGCGCAAATTTTTTTGGGTACAATCTACAATCAGCTCCGAAGTCAGCAGAAAAGTGCTCCGAAGTCGGCAGAAAAGTTGTGATCAACCAATTAATTCACAGACCTCTGTTGTGTTGCTGAAGGTGAAATTAAGTGTGGCCGCGACTCCAAACCAAAAAATGCGTAGCAGAGAAAAACTGCATTTTTTAGGCTATGTCCGACCAAAATAGAGTAAAACAGCTGGCTCAAACATTGATGTCTCGGATGACGTGGACTGGACCGTTGAAATTGATGTGCACAGGTTCGCGTCTCTAGTTTTGTTAGTTTCGGTGAATATCTGACTTGGAATGACCGTCCGTGAAGGCACGCTGAACCCGCTATGGATCCAACCACCAGTTCATTCTCTGGATGAGAGCAATTTACCGATGACGGAAGCAAGAGACTTTGCCTTCCCAGTGAGTTTCTCGGTTTCTGTAACGAGGACCTGTATATGATGGATTAGGCATTGCCCCCATCGTGGACAAAGCAAGAAAGAGGGACGTTATATTTGCTTTCATTTTTCCTGTGCATTTACACCTATCTCATAGATATCGCGATGAAACTGATGAAAGTTAGCAGATAGAAAGAAAAAGGAATTGGATGCAATTTGTCTGAACGTTCGATTGCCCAGAGTGGGACAGCGGGGCGAGCCAAAAATGGGGACAGGTCAGAAAAAATGAGGCAGGAGAAAGCGGGAGGACATTTGGACCTAACTGCTTCGTTCTGCATTGCAGCGCGCACCCATACGTCCCTTTCCAAAATATCCGCACGATAGGGCGGGATACATGCGCACACGTCGCGGGGGAAGGACCTAGGTAGCGCGGATCAGCGGATACTGAGTGAGAGATACTGAGGGAGACGGGTGCCTTGAAACAATGACCATGAGCTCCAAAGTTTGAATGTTATTGGTTGGGTCCCATTCCGATTTCTTCACGTTGTCAAGGTCTTTCAACAGCTCCGCAAAGTGGTCAAAAACAGCTAAAATGGGCCAAAACCGGCCAAAATGGCCAAAATGGCGACTTTGCAGGCCCTGTAGTGAGTTATCCCCTGTATATTTTTGCATGGTTCAACTTGGGGATTTAAATGGGACATCTTAAACTTCAATCTGGGTGATTCAGATCATCCTGGAAAAAATCACTGCTCAAGTTGAAAAATTGCGCATTCTTTGTTTCACCCACTGTGATGTCGCATCAAAGAAATTTGACCAATCAGTATCCTAGGACTCTCGGGCTAGTCTTTCTCAACAAGTTGACCTCTTATTTTATGCAAAAATATGCAGTGGTCATCGAGAAATGACCGAAAACCCATCGGTCAATCATTTTGCCCCTTAGTGTATATCGACCAAAAGTTGAACTCGGTTAGGTTAAACCCCATATCATGAGAAACACCATCTGGCCAAACCTCCACCAAAACACTCCAAATAAAGCATATTCTGGCTTGTTTACACTGTCTGATCTCATTCCTGATGTTATATTGCAATGTCTGGTCTTTGGCACCCACCCTATTCATGAAATAGGGAAAAGGTGTCATTTGTCACTTTTAGGATTTCTTATCATATATTGGCCTATCTTTTGGCTCAGAACAGTTTATATAGGTTAGGAAAGTTGGTAGGAGTATTCAGAACACTATCTATGACCCTGTGGCATGCTGATTGTGGTGAACAACAATGTGAAACAAGATCACCTTAAATCATAGGATATAGAGTGCCCCTTGTGTCAATTGTTCACTTTCCTGATATAAATATCTGATAAAATTCTAAAAGGTGTGTTTGGGATGTCTTACCTCATGGAGGAGCACATCATAGGACCAAAGTGCGATTTACTGATATGGCCAAAGTGTGCTGTTTTTCAGGATCAGAATACAATATATTGCCTGGAGGTTTTGCTTATAGGCCAAGGAAATCAGTTGAGACATCCACCAGCTATTCACATTACTATATCCCCAAGATATTATGGCCAGGACATAACTTATGTATTTTCGCTATTTCCACCCTATTATTGTGCTTTAATAGGCTTTGTTGTGTCCCAGTTGGCTTCGGAAAACCTAATGAACCATGCCTGTACAGTAAGACTGTCAAAAACGGTTGAATTATGAGCCAGAGAAGGGCTGATGCGAAGAATTTCCTTTTTAGGCCGAAAGCGTTAGTGTCCCAAAAAGGAAACTCATCGACCAAACCATTGATCCCTATCCCCAAAATTTAGAGCTCATCAAGGACTTCAAGAGTCATCTGTAAAATTTTGAAATTGGTGGCCCTGTTGGCTTGCAAAATGCAAAATACATTCCCAAAACCAGCACTTTTTGAACAAATATTGGCCAGAGCTCAGTGGTGGGGCTGCACTTGAAGGGGAGGGGCAGCAGTATGTGGTGGAGTGAATTGCTTAGTTCCCCTCCCTTCCCCTTCATCTTCCCTGTCAGCCTATTCTTGCCTTCCTTGTTGTGTGCTGCCTATTCTGAAAATCGTTCTTGGACTTTCTGCCTCCTGCTGCCCCTCATTGTACTTGCGGTCGAAATAAGTCTTGGCGTATGACAATGAATAAGGGTTCATTTCGCTGTTTTTAGCCGAGGAGAGGACAAGTCACCTTGGAAAAACACAGGAGGATAATCGAAGATGTTCAAAAAGTATGATGACAGTGCTGATCCCATCAAGTATTACTGATACGCCATCGTTTTTAGCCAAATAAGGAAACTCCTTAACTGACGCTGTCAACTGTTGGTGTATCACTTTGGTTCATTTTACCATGTAAGATGTGTTTAATACTCAAGGTCTATATTTTGGTGACATTAGGTCTTGACCCATGTGATTATGGGGGCCAGGAAGTGTGTGTCATTTTGCACATCAAATTTGAGCCGATCCTGATGGCGCATCACTTCAGTTTGATCCGTGCAGTATGACGAGTCCGTTGCAGGCATCGTGTCCATCCCAGTGACATTTTGGTTTGAATCAAAATGTGATGTACTTGTCTCAAAAACACAAATTACTAGGCGCCAACACTTATGGCAACCGCAAGTATACTCCCAGTCTTGCTTTCATTGTATCATATCATTGCTATATGTGAATGACATTCGAATGTACTGCACATGCAACATAGAGGGCACGGCAGTGGAAGTCGAGAACATTCAAAACAAGAGGACAGAGCGCACGGGCGATCGGTGCAGGTAGCGCCGTGCTGGACGAGTCGCCGACCACAGCAAGGACGGCGCTCCGGAGATTCCAGTTCCCGCGCGAAAACTAGGTCAGGGAAAAAGCAGCCCGAGGGTCGCTACTGCGCCGGTTGAAAGTGCGGAGGAGGCAAGCTGCGGGGCGCAATGGGTGGTTTGAAGGCGAAATCAGGGGAGGAGGCAAGCTTGACCTGAGCACCCAATGAGGGTCCGTGGATGCGGCAACGAATAGGGCGCAAGCCCGGAAGGGCAGCAGCAACTCGTTCCAGAGCTGGGTGTGAACAGCGCAGTAAAGTAGGGCCATAGGTGACCGAATGGCTTCGAAAGTGGATGGCAGGAGGCGATGGGTATGGACCGATACAAGACAGCTCTGCCATTGGGATTCCGAGCAAATTGAGACTTAGTGACTGGCGTTCTCCGGGCGCTGGTACGAACATTGCAAGTTTTTTTAGATGAGACAGACTCTCGGTCCTCCAAGACGGCGGCGCTGGTATTGATAGACCCTTCTCTAGAGGAACTTCTCGCACGTCTGCTAGACAATGATGCAGAGGAGGACATGCGGCTTCTGGTTCCGTTATCGGGAAACTGGGAGTATGTTCTCAGAATTCTGAAAATAGAGAGCTTGCACAAAAGCCGCATGCGGCTTTTGGGTGCGCAAACTCACCGCATGCGGCTTTTTATTTTTTTTCGCTCTAGTGGTCAGAGGGTGCTACTCGACACTCCTAGTAATGCCCCGAGGCAAGAAAAGTATAGTGCCATGTGCGGCTTTGAAAGCCGCATGCGGCTTTTGCACAAGCTCTCTAATAGTAGTTGATCACTGATGTCAGAGCTCGACAAATATATTTAATAGGACTGAACCGAGGCGACTCGGCATATTACGAGTTCTAAACCATCGAACGACGATTAGTTCCGCTAGAATTCATTAGATCCAAATCTAATGAAAAAGTAAGAAAAGACTTCAATACGGCCGCTAATTCCCGTTACACGATAGATGGCGACAAATAAAACGCGAGCTCTCGAAAAACTGCGGCTACAGAACAAAGGAGAAGTGAAGTGAGCATGAATTACAGCTTGGTTGGCTCCCTGTGGTTCTAGGGGGGCAACCAGTGGCGGATTTGGCGCCGCCGAAGCTGCAAAGTTGCTCCTACAATGAACGGCAGCTTGAATATGGACATAATCGTCGAGGGGCGGCAAATCCAAATTGTTTCAAAACCCTCCTCTTTTACACCATCACAGGGTACCGACCTACCCCTCGCGCGGTGTTCGCGTCAATTTCTGGGCTTACTTGTGGCCCAGAATTAGCGGAACAACTGCTAGGGTCACGCATTTCAAAATGTATACCACTGATTGGCCCAGAGCACAATCTGAATGACCACAAAGCTCAGGGCAATCCATTGCCAGGCAGCGTGGCTCGAAAAACGGCCCTGGTACTGGTCTGTAATTGAAATTGTTTCAAATGTGAAGAATTGCGTAGGGTCACACGTTTTCAAAATGTATACCCTATTTCCCTCACCACAATTCTTTACATTTTAAAACAGTTTCAATTCCAACACAGTCCCAGGACCGTTTTTTGAGCCGCGCTAATTTTTGGTTTATAAACAGGCTGTTTATAAACATGTTTATAAACCGGTTCGGATATAGAGCCCAAAATACGAGTTTTTCAGCTTGCCCGTCCCAAATGTTCTTCTTCCCCGCCTTCCTACTGCCACAGGAGTCAACTAGGATGCTGTCCGACCAATGATTCACAGCCAGTGGCGACCACCTTCTCCCGACTCGACAGTAGTATGCGAGAAAGTTGTGGACATCTCCGACCGGAATGCTCTTGGGTAAGGCTTTGAAGAAGTGATGCAAATGCTTGAGTTCCTTGTTGTAGTATGTAACCTCAGCGCCAACTCAGTGCCTGACATAGTGCCTCAGAATGGTGTCGCTGAGTGAAAATTTAAGCGGCATTCAGTGATTGGCGGCCCCGGATCAGGCCCGAATATAATTAAAAACCAAGCATTTCACCCAATCCAATTAAAAACGGGTTTATAAACCGGTGTTTATAAACATGTTTACAAACAAGCATAATAAACAAGACCCTAATGGATAGCCCTGACCCTTGCAGTCATTGCCATGTTTTCAGATTGCGCTCGGGAGAATTATTGAGCTCGCTGGAGGCTAATCAGTGGAATGTGTTTTGAAATGCGTGATCCTATTGTACGCCAGAAAATTGAAACCTTTCCATGATGGTCTCACCATTGACGAGGTTTGAGCGCCGAGCTTTATAAAAAATGCCAAAGAAGAGCGCGGAGCAACTAAGTATAAGAATACGAAATGTGTTAGCCAGGATAAAATAACAGTTCCCTGGGAGGAGGAAAGCCCCGGCGCCTTGGGACTCTCCCCCTCTCAGGGAACTGTCGTTAAACCTTGACACGCACCCAACTTTATAAGTAAAGCCCACCAAATCGGGATGAGGGCTATTTCTGTGCGCCGCCAGAGGGAAGGTCTACTGAAGGTGGGTACCGCGGTCCCTTGGTGACAAGGATTTGTGAAGTGGGGGTTTACTGGCAGGAGAGGTGGGTGTGTGTAGACACGAAATGGCCTACATACACTGCGTTCCCACCTCATGTAGACAGAGGGTCTGTCTACCCCTGTAGACGAAGGGTAGATGAACCCCTGTGTCTACATATGTCTACGCCATGTAGATACAGCTTGTCTACACCTGTCTACATTATTCTATGTTGGTTCACTCACGTAGACCAATGTAGATGCATGTAGACACAGGTAGCCACATGTAGGCACACATAGACACATGTACTCTACCTTGCCAAGGGTGGCCAAATCCACATCCTGAGGTCGATGGGTCTACGTGGGTGTACGCTGTAGACCCCCGTAGACCCACGTAAACGCAGGTAGCCGACGGGTCGATGCGGTGTATCTACCCCATGTAAACTCACCTAGACACACATCAGATAAGGTCGCCGAAAGGCGGCGTAGATCATGACGTAGATAGAGGTAGTTGAATGTAGTCGGAGATCGCCACATATCGACACATGTCAGATAAGGTAGACACATGTGTGTCTACAGGGGTTGGGAACGCAGTGATAGGCAATCTTTTTGCTGTGCACACCTTGGAAATTGCTTGAATTCGAAGTGGGTAAGAAAAGACATTGAGGGAACAGAGGAAGGGTACTGACGAAGATGTCGGCCTCCCAGTGTTCGTCACAATGACCAAAACAAGCCTCAATAGCCGCACATCAGGTGACAAGGATTTGGGAAGTGCCGGGTTTACGAGGGGGTAGAGGAGGCGGAGAGGCATGGGCAGAAAATTACTGTCACTAGAGGGTGTGCAACAACGTTATTACAAAGACAAAAAACAAGAAAAGGCAACCAACTCACTGGTAACTCTGAGTTTCCTGTCCAAATTTTGGAGTACATCTGGGTGCGACCATCGTGGTGGAGAGGAGTGGTCTCCGACTTTCGCTTGCAACCGCAGCGGCCAATTTTACTTGCCACCATCGTGGTGGAGAGAAGTGGGCTCGGACTTTCAACTGAGACTACTGCGGCCAAATTTACTTGCCACCATAGTGGTGGAGAGAAGTGGGCCCGGACCCTCACCTGCGACCACAGGGGTGGAAAGAAGGAGACCAAGACTCTCGCTTTCGACCACGGGGGTGGAGGGGTATGGGCGCAACTCTCGCTTTCGACCCCAGGAGTGGAAGGGTATGGGCACAAAATTTCTGTGACTTTTAACCTCAGTAGAGAGACAAATAAAACACAGAGAAAGCAACCAACCTTGAGTCTGCTGTGGCCAATTTCACTTGCCACCATTGTGGTGGAGAGAAGTGGGCTCAGACTTTCACTTGCGACCACAAGGGTGGAAAGAACGAGACCAGGACCCTCACTTTCGACCACAGGAGTGGAACAAAATTTCTGTGACTTGTAACGTCAGTACAGGGACAAAAAATAAGCAGGATAAGGCAACCAGCCTTGAGACTGCTGCGGCCAAATTTACTTGCCACCATCGTGGTGGAGAGAAGTGCGCTCAGACTTTCACTTGCGACCACAGGGGTGGAAAGAACGAGACCAGGACCCTCGCTTTCGACCACGGGAGTGGAGCAAAATTACTGTGACTTGTAACGTTAGTACAAGGACCAAAAAAAAAAAAAACGCAGGAGAAGGCAACCAACCTTGAGACTGTTGCGGCCAAATTTACTTACCACCATCGTGGTGGAAAAGTGGGCTCGGGCTTTCACTTGCGACCACAAGGGTGGAAAGAAGAAGAGTCGCCTCGGAATTTCGCCCGATGTGGAGATGCTTTGCTTACAAATGCGCATAACACGGTCCAATGAATGTGGCACAGGAAATGATGGGAAATCTTGCAGGAATTGCAGGTCTTATATACGCTTTCAGGAGCCATACTACCGGCACCGTCCCCGGGCTCGGGAATGCACAGTCTGCGGTTTTCCGGAAAACGGGCTCCTAACAACTCGCCGGGACGGGCACTTGACGGGCACCAAGGATTTTATTCCCGGCCCCGCTGAACAGTATTCCCGGCCGTCTCCCCGAGCTCGGGAATGCACACTGTCCTGCCTGCAATCTGTATTTTTTGGGCGAAATTTTCATTAGGTCAGCAAAATAAAAAAATGGGGGATACCATTGACTGCAGATTTTCAGTGCGAATCTAACGGGCCATATCCCGAGGCAATCCGACAAGAATTGCGCCCGGGACAGCTGTCCTGAGCAAAATGTCCCGAAACAGAAAAAATCGTCCGTGCTCTAAGTTCCACAAAGGGCTGTAATAGATGAGGGTGAGACGATGATATCGAGCGGGATGTCCCCCAGATGTCAGTCAGATGTGGTGCAGGTCCCATTAAACCCTCAGCCTAATCCCTCACATAACATACAGGCACCGGCTGACATCCGGCAATCAATATTTGGCTGGCAACAGAATAAAATTGGTTAAAAGGGCCATCTTGTGGATGAATCCAGCGTACAAGGTTCTAGACACATCCAAATGATGTAGATTTTTTCCAGAGAGACGTGTAATACATTCCAAAGGATGTGATAGAGTTCAATTCACACACAGTTCAGCTGTGGGTTCAAATATCACAATAATTTCTGACTGTAGGTACTGCCTGTTGTCCTGACATGTTTACGAGAATGATATGCTACACTTTTCAGAATTCTGACGCTATCACATCTTTGGAAAGGTATTGAAGGCCTTCCTAACAAAAATCTACATCAGTTGGATGTGTCTAGAGGGTTATACACTGGATTCATCAACAAAATGGCCCTGTCAACCACTCTTACTGAATATATAATATTTTCACAACTTTCATTCTATCACTAATTCTGCCCAAATGAGCTGAGTAATTCTATCTACTTTTCATGGCAATCGGTGGGGAATTCAGAGAGATATTGTGAATTCTTTGAAATCATCCCAAAATAGAAGAAAACTGATCTGCACCTTCAGTACTGCAAAAAGCCTTTGCTCTTACCTTTGGTTCATTCAGCGATATCTTGAATGCCATCGAGATTGCCAAGTGCATCATTGATGTACTCCGCAAGGGCTCATGGGGGGTGCAGCGGCGTCAGGCGCTGATCTCGACCCTGGAGGGGATGGGCTATGATATGGGCTCCCTTACGTTCTTCTTCCACGCGGGCCACTTTACAGACAGACTGTGGACTCAGGTCCATCTGTGCCGCTCACTCCTAGACAATTTCCGTGCCACAATCAAGTCATCTGAGGCTGCAGGCTTTCTTGGGATATTCCGCCGGTGAGGAACCTCCATGTAACGACTCGCATTCGTATACTGTACAGTTTCGCTCATTTCTCCTGTCACGGGTCACAGGGCCCAAAATTTAAGAAAATTTTCGAAACTGTCACGGGTCACCGAGGGCATTTTCGAATATGCGAAACAAGTCACAAAAGTAACGGAAAGTGGCTCAAAAAACCCAATTTTTGCGTGCAGCGCGTCACGATGCTTGATAAAGTGGTTTTGAGTGGTTTTCATCGGAGCATTATTATAGCCGTACTGTATTCGTAATACAGTAAAAAATGACCGTACTCGCTTATAGCGTGCTTGAGTCTTTGCTTCATGTGCTTGACCACAAGCTTATCTTGATATTACTGGTAATTCATGTGCAAGTAAAATTTTACGAAAGATAGTGGAGGGTCAAAGCCATCGATTTCCAGCAGTACACGACCGAAGCCAGTGGATTCCAGTGGACAAAGAGATAAATGTGGGCCGATGAATTCCGGTGTAAATCGGTGGGTCACAGTTATCACATTGTCACACACCGTCCATCGTCAACTGACAATGGCCGCCAATAGCCATTGGTGGCCATTGGTCGCCGCCAGTGACTTTGCAAGTGATGGGTGTATTACTCCGGCAGATTGGCGCCATCCAACGGCACGCAGAAATCAATCAATATATTCAGCTCCGCTCGCATGCCGAGCTGCAGACTCTGGAATGCAGCTCTATTGCGTCCGGTCATGCTTTTCAAAAATTCCAGCCCTTTGAATGCATCTTTATTGTGTTAGGTTATGTTTTTAAATTTTTTAGCTATTTGAATGTGCCTTCATTGTGCTAGGTCATGCTTTTCAAAGTGCCTGCCATTTGAATGCAGCTCTACTGTGTCAGGTCATGCTTTTCAAAATGCCCGCCATTTGAACGCACCCCTATTGCATCAGGTCATGCTTTTCAAAATGCCAGCCCTTTGAATGCCGCCAGGTCATTCTTTTCAAAATTCCAGCCATTTGAATGCAGCTCTATTGTGTCAGGTCATGCTTTTCAAAATGCCAGCCATTTGAATGCTCTTTTGTTTTAGATTTCTGCGCGCCGGTCAATGGTTCAATTCCCACACCCGGGTGTTTTGGACATCAATGTTTTGAACCCTGATTTTTGGTATACACTCGAGGTCAGCAAGAACCCAGCACCGGGGTACGGTAATCCCGATGCCAACAGATTCAGACCAAGAAAGGGCGCCAGAAAAAGAAAAAAAAGGATTGGGTTTCTAGTCGGGCCCTTCACCCCAAGTGACCAAACAGTAGTTGAGTGAAGATATCTGTTTACCGAATGATCTTTCCATACACTACAAAACTATCTACAGTCGAACCCGTGCACGGGGATAATCTGGAGCGAGGTTGGTTGGTTTCGTTCTTTTGAACTCATCAGGTGGGCCACACAGCCCACAACCAACCGGATCTATCATGCAAACAATTGGCCAAATTGTTCCCGCGATAGCGCCACGACAGGGGCAAGACAACTGGCCAGGTTGCACTGCCACCATCCAGGCCTTCTCAATTGGCCAGAAAGAATCTGTGACTGGCCAGGCCACATTTCAATCTGTCCCCCAGAACCCAAACTGAGATCGTAGCTTGCCAGGCCACGATCTCGATGCCCTCAGAACCCAAATGGAGGTCGCAGGTTGCCAGGCTACGACCTCAATGCCCCCAGAACCTAAACGGAGGTCGCAGGTTGCCAGGCCACGATCTCGGTGCCCCCAGAACCCAAACGGAGGTCGCAGGTTGCCAGGCTACGACCTCAATGCCCCCAGGACCCAATCTGAGGTCGTAGCTTGCCAGGCCACGATCTCGATGCCCTCAGAACCCAAACGGAGGTCGCAGGTTGCCAGGCTACGACCTCAATGCCCCAGAACCCAAACGGAGCTCGCAGGTTGCCAGGCTACGACCTCAATGCCCCCAGGACCCAATCTGAGGTCGTAGCTTGCCAGGCCACGATCTCAATGCCCCCAGAACCCAAACGGAGGTCGCAGGTTGCCAGGCTACGACCTCAATGCCCCAGAACCCAAACAGAGGTCGCAGGTTGCCAGGCTACGACCTCAATGCCCCAGGACCCGAACGGAAATAGGTCAAAATGATCCACTTGGAGCTAAATATCGCAGGTTAGACTCCGGGCAACTAATAACAAGAAACGATGCTCGTTGGAAATAGAAAACCCAACGCAAGCTCTCGTGCCGGAAATGGAGGAACAAATGATGTCCCAAACCTGGAGCTGAATATCGCAGGTTAGATTCAGGCCAACGAACAAACAGTGCTTACTGGGAATATCGCACGAATGGCTGTCGTCTGGTGGTCTTCCATACCTGATACAGTGATACATCAAGGAATACAACAAAGATTAAAGAAAGATATGGATAATTGAATAGTTTCCGAGATCAGGGCATTGCCGTCCTGGGACGTTGTTAAGGAGACAAAAAGAAAAGCTATTAACACTCACCTGTGGTTGTGGTTGAGGCTGTTCCAACTTTGTTCCACCGGAACGCCAAACGGACTCGGAACACCAATCCAATAATCCCCCAGAGCCCAAATGTTTATATATGTATGACTGGTAAGGTTGTACTGAATCCAGACCCAGATACATGAATTAGACGCAACTGGCAAGATCGCGCTCAATCCAATGATCCAGAGTTCGAATTGGTACCAAACACACGCGGATACATGAGCTGGACGCAACTGGCAAGGTGGCGCTCAATTCAATAATCCAGAGTTCTAATTAGGTACCACCGAAGGCGGATACATGGACTGGACGCCACTGGCAAGGTGGCGCTCAATCCAATAATCCAGAGTTTGGATTGGGTACCACAGAAGGCGGATACATGGACTGGATGCAACTGGCAAGAGGGCACTCAATCCAATAATCCAGAGTTCGGAACGGGTACTACCGAAAGCGGATACATGGGCTGGACGCCACTGGCAGGTGGCGCCCAATCCAATAATCCAGAGTTCGGATTGGGTACCACCACATGAGTGGGACGCAACTGGCCAGGTTGTAATCCAATACTCTGGGTCTCTAATGGCTTCAGTGGCAGAGCCCTTATATCCAAAATCGGGACCCCACCTCCGGGCCCGGAATACAAATGTAAAACAAATGGAAACAAATCCGCGGTCCCTGCGCAATACCGGAGTCAACTCCGGGCCATTCCTCCGCTTGGTTTGCCTGCGCACTGCCTACATACATAACCTACCCGGAGCAGACTCTTCGTCGTCACCGTCCAGACACGATGAGGGTTGGTCTGTGGCTCAAGGCTTTCGAGGGGATCATTATTTCTGGGCAGAAGCAAGGCAGAAAGCTCGAACCCAATGGGTTCTTTCGCCTTGGCGCTGGAAGCCGGCCGATTTTTGGGTCACGTGTATTGATTTGTGGATGAGTTTGTGGATTGGCCGTTCGGAAGGTTTTGGGCGTGGGTCATGCGGGGGATCCGGAGCCGACCTGGAAGAATGTTCAGTTGTATCCAGAGATGTTCCCATGGCTCTTTCCTTATGGTCTCGGTGGAATAGGCCATCCATCTCACAAAAAAACGATTTAGCGAGGCCAAACACAAAACCACTTGCTGCTGTATTTTCACCCTAACCGCTAACCCCGCGTACTGATGGATGACAAGAGGTTTCAGACCGATTTATATTTCCATTTGGTGCATTCAACGACTTGCAGATCAAAGCGGGAGTTACCGGGAGCCATCTTTTGGCCAAGCGCAAGAATTTTGCGATTGTTGTCAAACGGCTGGGAGACATTGAGCCATGTTAGCTGATCTTTCTGAGGGACTGGTCTCAGGAGAGAATGTTGTGCCAAAAACAGAGGCAGAAACGACCTGTTTCGACGTTTTGAAAGACTTGCGGATCAAAAATAAATTTCACTCCGAAACTTCAGACTTCAGATGAGCGGATGAGCGGAAGTCAAAAAAAATACATCCGTCCACACAGTGAGTGCTGCTCAACGAGATTTTGGCCATCTGAGGCAAAATCACGTGCAATAAGATTAATCCATTTATCGAGCACATACCCACCATTTTCAAAGCCGCTCTTGCAGTGAAGGGCAGCCATATATCCCAAAAGACAATCTGTGCCATAATATTAATAAGGAAGCAGCCCGATCAGACCCCCGCGCGTAATCACAGACTTTATATAGCGAGGTACAAGCTACATTATAAAGAGTCTGTCTATGAGAGACCAGGGCAGAACGTCGGCCGGAGCTTGTGCAGCGGAGGGTCAGGTCTGTTGACCGTATGCTCGATGTACCTTTACCTCTACTTATTTCGTCTTCGTTATTCATTCTTCCTTTGAGTCTACATACCCATTTTCCCCTTGTCTGCCGCTCTCTTGGCTTCAGATCCCACAGATCTCTACTCTCGATTGAGGATCGCAGATGTCATGGCGGGTGAGACTTATCGTGTTCTGAATCTGATCCATTGCATTCCTTCTTCGACTTGCCGGTACATCTGGCACCATCATTATTAATTCGATGTTCGGATTTTAAGAGCTATTCGTGCGGTCCGAGGTCGTTGTCGAGCCATGGTCAGAAACCTGAGGTTAAAGGAGAGGACACTGACGATCCCTCTTATTCCGACTTGATCGAACGCTCGGCCCGCCATGGCCGGTCATCATGATGCGCGATCAGATAAGTTCGGCGCTCGTCGGCGGGGACATTGTACAAGTTATTCGGTTCTCGGAGACCACTGACAGGATGCAGAATACCGTTTAATTGGTCTCCAGAAAACAAAAACGGTTCAAAAGCCTCAGCCTGAATCTAATCAACATTAATTGCAGATACGACTCCATATACCGCGCATCAACTACCACTTCCAACCACAAGGCTTTGATTTTACAGCTCATCGAAAACAAATATGTATGAATATGCAGTTCCAGCACTGATTTCCATAATTTCAAGCCCCTTAAAAGTGCTCCTTTCAATGAGAGGAATCATTTGCCAAGACAGATTTTTGAAACTCTGTATCTCATCAGTCACTTTCCACAGACCCGCAGTCTGTACCGTCAATGGATCCTAGATCATTTTCTACAAAGAAATCAGATCTCCCTGCATCGCTCAATTCATCGTGGAGGTGCTCCAGATATGTACTGTTCTGTTCACGCTCTTCCATCAGCGCTAGTTTTCTCTGCTTGGGTAAATTCTTTCTTTTGTGGGCCTGGATCCACTCGTACAAAATAACTGAGTGATAAACAGCTCCAAGATCTCTACCTGGGGCTGAAAGAAGCTTTTACATTCTCTGTATTGCTTGGTGAGTGGAACGTTCGTTCCTTGCGGATGAACAGTTATACAATCAAAGCCAATCATATGCAATGCCGTTGCACGCCACACACGTTCTGAAGGGATATACTGTTGACTTTGGTTTGGGTTCTGGGGGATAAAAAGTCGCAACCTGCACAGTTGCGACCTCTGTTTGGGTTCTAAGGGATCAAGGTCATCGCAACCTGCCAAGTTGCGACTTCTGTTTGGGTTCTGGGGGATTAAAGTCGCAACCTGCCCAGTTGCGACTTCTGTTTGGGTTCTGGGGGATTAAAGTTGCAACCTGCCCAGTTGCGACCTCTGTTTGGGTTCTGGGGGATCAAGGTCGTCGCAACCTGCCAAGGTCTGACTTCTGTTTGTTCTGGGGGATCAAAGTCGCAACCTGCCAAGTTGCGACCTTTGTTTGGATTCTGGGGGATCAAGGTCGTTGCTACCTGCCAAGTTGCGACTTCTGTTTGGGTTCTGGGGGATAAAAGTCGCAACCTGGCTATTACGACCTCTATTTGGGTTCTGGGGAATAAAAGTCGTCTCAACCTGACAAGTGGCGACCTCTGTTTGGGTTCTGGGGGATCAAGGTCGTCGCAACCTGCCAAGTTGCGACTTCTGTTTGGGTTCTGGGGATAAATGTCGCAATTTGGCCAGTTGCGACCTCGTTTGGGCTCTGGGGGATAAAAGTCGCAACCTGGTCAGTTGCGACCTCTGTTTGGGTTTTGGTGGATAAAAGTCGCAACCGCCAGTGCGACTTCTGTTTGGGTTCTGGGGGATAAAAGTCATTGCAACCTGACAACTCGACCTCTGTTTGGGTTCTGGGATAAAAGTCGCAAGCTGGCAAGTTGCGTCTTCTGTTTGGGTTCTGGGGGATCAGATCCAGCCAGTCGGTGATGCTTGCCCCTGCTGATTAATCTCTGTTCTGGACCAAGAGACGCGAAGGCGACCCTTCGCAGGTATTGTCAATTTCATTGGCAAACCCTGATTCTCATAATTTTTGCCTCCCCCGTCACCTTCGCTCTGACCTTACTCATCTATCTATCTTCTCTAGCTCTTCCCGGCAGTCTGCTTTATCACATCAGAATCGAAAGATCTCATCCAAGGGTGCTCAACACGAGCCTATCCCGGGCATTTAGTGATTTGAGGGTCCAAAATTTGGGCCGTACTCGGTGTAAGGTGTAATACAATGGAGGAAGTAATGTTCTATGATTAATGCCTAAAGTTTAGGGTGCCCCAGATTCCGGCCGATTCTCGGCCGAGTCCTACACTATAGGGGTATAATAATATTCCTGGGAATATTATCTGCCCAGAAACATAGGGTGCAGCCCATCATGTTCAGTGGGAGCCCTAGGTAGGGCTGCCCAGTATATTATTGCCTGAAACATTTATGAGCTCATTGTAATATTATCAGTGCAGGACCTTTCGGATGGGCTGGACATTGGTTATTCTCGCAATAAGTCGGCAGGGATCCTCTACTAAGCACAGAACTTAGGAGGATTCAATGTACTCCCCATTCAGAAGGTTTGACCATAAGTTCGGCTGGACTACTCTTCCGACGGCGGCAAAAAAAGTTCGGAATTTTGCAGCCATTACATCACATTTCCGTGTGTTTTTCAGTAACTGGATTTTCATCTTTGAGGTTGGGTCTTCTTTGCCTGATTCGAGTTTTATGAACCCGTAAACTTAATGGCCTCTCTGACGTCCATTGGCGAATCCAAACACGAGCTTAGTAACACCTTACAGCTCCCAGATCCCTTCGCTACCGCGAGCTTGCCCACGGCAGGGAGAAAAATTCCTACCACGGAGAAAAATGCCTACCTCCAGTTCTCTCAGCGTGGAAACAAGCCGGCCGACATCCCACAGAATACGGCCATCCCCTGGACCCAGGCCGTGTACCCTCACCCCGTCATCACCTGTGACGACCTGCTTGACAGTCTCGACCCTCAGCAGCGTGCCAAAGTCGAGGCAAACCCTGGCAACTTCCTTGCCGTAGTCCCCATTTGTGCGAGGAAGGTGTTCTACCAGAAGAACCCCAGCATCCACCACGACGTGCTGAAGTTCATCTTATCACTCGGTTTCACCTACGACGGCATCAACGACGTCTGCAACAACCTCCAGAGATCATAATGTGATCCTCCTTGGCAAGCATGATGTTGGTGAACGTGGGGTAGTTCGGGTCTTTCGTGGTGCACATTGAACCACTTACCAACATAATGTGCATCATTTTTGACGTCATTATTTGGTTTCGCCACAGCTGCGCAGCTATGGCCGTGATGCTGCCGAAACAGACCATTTTCCACACTTCCTCCTCCCACCTAATGCCGGGATCAACACCGACAGCTTTTAAAGCACTGTATGCAAGGTTTGGATACATAATGGATAGGGAAATGAAAGCCGCACGGTGCCGCTTTGCACAATGCACAAAAGCTGCATGCGGCTCTGTGCAGCTTTGCACAACCTGTCTAATTACATCAAAAAAGCCGGTACTTCATCACCTGCAGATTTTCAGTGCAAGTCGAACGCACTTCACCCCTTTATTAAAATTACGTGCGTCTGTCTGTCTGAAGCCATTTCAAACTCCGCCATCTGTCAATCTTTGCACTAGCCTTATATTGATTATCAGCTGATCTTGCAGACCGGCCCGTTATCCGACCGGCCCGTTCTCCACATCGATCAATAATCAAAACGTGGTCCCACCTGCCACGTGACCGTCGCGTCGCGTCTTTTTTCTGCTGTCGTCGAGGTCAATTGGGTTGTGATCTCGAAACCAAAGCACCCACCAGAAACACAAAAAATCATGTTCCTTCATCTTTCCTACTTCAATGATCAGATGCTGTTCATCTCTCTCCTTATAAAATTGCGGGTGTGCCCCATTCATCAATTCTTAATCAATTCTGACACATTATGAGTTTCAATTTCAATTTCATCAATTCTGCCCTTAATTTGAAGGATGTGTGCCGGGAAGAAAATTCTGAACATGACTGCGACCTGACAGTTATATTTTCTCCGAAATGTATGAATTTACTTGCATTTCTATTTCATCAATTCCGCTGCTTTGAAGGATGGGCTGGGTAGAAAATTCTAAATTTGACTGCAACCTAACAAAGACTACAAGATTCATATACTTATTGTCTTGCTAGAATTCGGTCCACACTCAGAGCTGCAGAATACAAATTGCAATA
This sequence comes from Mycena olivaceomarginata, assembly GCA_029378375.1. Taxonomy (NCBI): domain Eukaryota; kingdom Fungi; phylum Basidiomycota; class Agaricomycetes; order Agaricales; family Mycenaceae; genus Mycena; species Mycena olivaceomarginata. Next base: position 13,228 of record JARKIC010001992.1, on the reverse strand, counting down.
CATGTACTGCCGGTGGTTTTGGCAAAAATTAGTTGCCAGCATTGTTTGGGTTGTTAGCCAAACCACTTCAATTAGAATTTTGCTGAATTTTTCATGAATTTCATGAAGTTTTTGATAGTTTAGTCCGTACTTTACTTGCATCATTGCCTCACACGAAAAAAAAAAAAATTAGTGTTTTCTGAAAAATCGACTATGCGATATAGCAAAATTTAAAACTTATTTTCATTACGAATTGGGCTGTCCATTTTGGGGTATCTACAAAACACTCAAAATGACAACATTGCACTGCACATTGTGACCCCTAAACTCCATTGATACCACTGTACATCTCCTTCACATAGCAACTTATGTCTCTCCATTCGTCGGACTGATTTTATTATTTGATGCAAACGGCTGTAAATCCAGAGGTTTTACATTTTTGGATTTCTGTGATCAATAAAGGGGGAGGGGGACCGCTGCGCGGTCCCCCAAGCACTTGCTCTTTATAAAATTACATGTGTCCGTCTGAAGCCACTCCGCTTTAAACTCCGCTGATGCCGTACACCGCGGCAGTTCGCCGCCCTTGATTGTTGGCAAATTGTTGGGTTCCCATGCTACCGGCCCGCAGGCAATCAATGATCCGGCATTGCCGGTACTACGTCACTTCCGACAAGCTTTGACAGACACTGCCCTGAAGGATTAAATATGCTCCATCGTATACCAGATTGTTGAAAAAAGGAGCAAAAAAGGGAGCAAAAAGGGAAGAAAAAAGGAGATAGATGTGGGGGGTTTCACAGTAGACTTTTTCCTGCCCTTTTTCGCAGCCTTTTTTCGTGGATTCTTGCAGTTTTTGAGGTATCGACTTGGTTTTTCCCCTTTTCTGCCCTTTTTATATGCCAGATGCTAAAAGGGAAAAAAAAATCTGGTGAAAATCGATGGGAAACTGAAAAAGGGGGGAAAAAGGGAACGAAAAAGGGCGCAAAAAAGTTTACTGTGAACGACCCTATTGGCAATCACATTTTGAACACTGCGGGTATGCCGTTCAGTCTGGCTTCCTCGCCGTAGAGTTGCCCAGCTCGGAGCCTCAAGTTGGAGGAACTCTCAGTTTTATTCGGAGACCAATCTAGGGAAATTTCATTCGATTTCTCCCAATGTCTAGGCCTTAAGGGGACAGTGGCCTTTCAAAAGTGGGAGACGGCGCGAAGCGCCGTCGACCGCTTGTATGTATATAAAATGTGACTGCATGCAGAGGCTTGATTATGAAAAAATAATTCTGTATCATTGAGACATGATTGCAAACAAACGACGAGCATAAAGTAATAGTGTTATGTGGAAATGAAACCATGTTTCTGGGTCTGAAAGTGATTACAACTGCTCAGAAGCCATATACACCGCCGTTTGAAACCAATGTTCTAGAAATGTTTGGATCAAAATGTTTGGGAAATGTTGGCCCGAACATTGGGACAACATTGCGAAGCCAATCCCTGGAGGGTTTTCCAAGAACAATATCTGAGAAATGTTTTGAGCAGATATTGTTGAACCGTTTTCTCGAACATGTTAAAGATAATCCACTCTGTTTGTTTCTGTTGGACAGGAATCTCTGTTGTGGCTGCCGAGTGATGCCGTTCAGAGTTGGTGCCGAAGCCGCCGAAGATTATTTCCCAATTCGGACACCACGTGGAGGCGGAAATGCAAAAGTACGAGTGGACGACTGGAATGCTCGAATTCGTCCTCCGTCAGTTCTTTCTCGGGAATCGACGCATCCAAAACATTTCGAAGTAGGGCGGCATTTTGTTTGTTCGCGAGGAGCTTGGGACCACTAGGTTACTTTACCCACGTCCCGACCATGTCGCACGCGACAACAGGGAAATAAAGCTGTTTGGTTTGTTTCCAAAAAAAAAAAAAAAGTTCATCACATAGGACCCAACCGACGATTGGCTTCGACATTTTACGAAACCCTCTGATTTCCGTGAGCTCTCCGTCAGCAAAAGTGACCAAAGTATCGGGATTGCTGCGGAGGGTGGACTGTAGCCAGTTGAAAGTCCGGAGATAGCACTCTCCCAGATTTGATGAAAAGCGCCCTCAAATAGGCCGAGTGAGCCTTCCATTTGATTATCTCGCCCTCAGTGTCGTACTTAACTGCATAGACCCATTTGCAGTCAATGACATTCGCACCAGAAGGTAGGTCCACAAGAACCCAAACCTCTTGGCCCACGAGGGACTTGTACTCTTTCTCCATCGGTGCCATCCAAAGCTTTGGGTACTCCACAGCCTCCCGGAAGTTCCTTGGAACCGTTGAAGTCTTGCGAGCCCGTGGCACCGAAAACACCAGTCACCCTTCGCTCGCGCGCATATCCCCATTCTCCTTTCGGCTTCGCCACCCCTCCGCGTGCACCGGGCACGCCAACGCCAGCATTCCGTCGCCCACCACCACCTCATTTCAGCCAGGATCACATCCTCATGCTCGTTGACTCACAGGGTGGTTATTACGGCGATTTGGACGCACCACAGTGGTATGGTGGTGCAGAAGGGGACGAAGTTTACAATGACTACCCCGAATTTTACTCGGGAAATGGGAACGGGTCAAGTGGAATGTATGGAACCACCCGACCCGTGTCAACCAGCCCAAGGCTACGGTTTTGCGGGCTCGGCGTATGGGACCAGCTTTGCGTGGGGTTCGTGTGGGCTGAAAATTAATTACTTCGGGATCGTCGTCTGTACCGGTTTCCGTGTCAGAATCGGGGTCTGTGTCGGAATAGGTGTCGTTGCCGTGGTCCTTCTCCATCACACGTATTGTCGAGAGGATGTGGAAGTTGCTGGGACAAATGGTGGAGGAAGCAGCTGTCAATGTCTGGAAAGATAACTTGTGGGAGGTATTCCTTGAGGTGAACTTAATTTGCTTCTGTGTCTTAGCCAGGATGTACCGTGGTGCATGGCATTTCTCATGGTATCTGCGACCTTGTTCTGGAGAGGGCATGGAGGTCCAGGGGCAAAGGTGTAATTTAGCTTGCTTTGTACACTGGGATAACTCCTGGGAAGCGGTGTTCGTTATCCCGACCGTGTCGTGTAATTCTACCTAACTACCTACCTACCTCAGAAAATCTGCACTCATTCCACTTCTGAATGAATGGGAGACAAAATATTCCCAAATCTGGAAATATTGCACAACTCAGTTCGCCTGCGGTTAATTTTTGTGTGCTGCACACAGAGGACACCTTTCGAGCACACAAACACAATTTCCCCAAAAAATCTGCACTCATTCCACCTCTGAATGAACAGGAAGCAAAATAGTGCCAAATCTGGAAATATTGCACAACTCAGTTCGCCCGTGGTTAATTTTTGTGTGCTGCACACAGAGGACACCTTTCGAGCACACGAACCCAATTCCCCCAAATAATCTGCACTCATTCCACTTCTGCATGAACAGGAAGCAAAATACTGCTAAATCTGGACATATTGCATAACTCAGTTCACCTGTGGTTAATTTTTGTGTTCGGCACACAGAGGAGTACAGCACCCCCAGGTGCTGCCAGACACAGCATTGGGAGAGTATCTCATGAACATAAATCCGGTAGGGCCAACAAGCGGCACAGCCCACTACCCAACCACAATGTTGTGCGGCAAGTGATGTTGATACTGAGTGATTCAGATGTATGTTTTGTTCAATTTGTGCAGAACTTGAGAGTATCACAATGTGATTCAAGTCATCTGCTTAAGATACGAGTAATGACGTGAGGTTTGCAGCATCGACTCTCATGCTGACCCACTACTTCCTATAGCTCTGTTCGTATCTGGTCTTTGCAGCTGCCCATGATCCCCTCATCATCTTGGACTACGACTCATTTGATGGTGCCAGCGGCGGCAACCTTACCAAATTCCTTGGGGTGCCATTCGCCCGCCCAGCATAAGCGGTCTCTTTTTATGTCCAGCATGAAGATGCACCTGAGGTTGACAGCCACCGCTTTGAACTTCCACTGCTCCCTATTCGCTTCCCGGTGTACAAAAAGCCACTGAATTCGGTCCAGCGTGCCCTCAGCAAGCAATGTCTGAAATTCCGTTTACCCTTCCCAGCCCCAGCCGGGTGTCGGAAGACTGTCGTATTATTCGACCCACGGGCATGTGCATTCCGCCCGAAAGCTAGCATGGGAAGAGAACACCCCTCAGATTTATTCGGCCCGAGGGCAATGCGCCCCGAAGGCATTCTCACAGGGACGTATGGTTCCGGCCTTGGAAAGCTTATAACTGGTGGCACGTGCACTTTGGACCGACACTTCAAAGACAAAATTCAAAGAAAATCATCGTCCAAATAGAGTTACGGAGCCAGATCTCGAAAATTCGTCCAATACATAAAATAGGAGACAATTTGAAGCAGAATTAAGCGGTCCCCGCGTACAAAAAGCCGAGGTTAAAAATATAGCTCCGTGACTTGTGCGGTGCGCACTTACGTACGCCTTGCCCCGCAGAACCGAAGAGGTTCATCAACTTTTGAAACAGCTACAAGCTTTTTACGCACTCAGGATGAAATCTAGTCTGTAGTTTACCGCGCGCCGGGTAATTGGTCGCCGACCTTATTACTAATCATCGGAGTATGAATCTGTTCCCACGCCTTTACTTCCGCGCTGCCATTGCTCTCCCGCTCTTCTGAATCTCTCTGGCCTACACCAGCCTGCTATGGCGCCCCGTTTTCGCTGGAAAGACCCCGAGGGAGTCCGAACCATCACCCAAATCGTCAAGAACATGATCTATATCTGTGGCAATTGAAGCTTGTTGTGCGTATCCTTGACGGCGGTCTTATACACAGCACGCAATGACAATATAATACCTCGTATATTAAGCAGATGCCTCGTATCAGAGTGCACCTGTTTGTACTGCCGAAATTTCCCCATTCACTATCTCAGCTGACCCTCTGTATCCGCGATTAGCTTAGACGCCTGGGCGCTTAGGCAAATTTCAAATGCCCGATCAGGCCCTCAAGCTCCACTCAAAAGGAAGGGTATCCATTGTGTCGCTTCTTCTGTTCCACCCCCATCATCTCTGTCTTCTCTCTGCTCGCGTCGCCGCCTCCGTTCCTCTTTTCTGTCCATCCACGCGGTACTCCTCAGATAAATCAAGCGCGCAGCCAAAGCTTTGAAAATCATCAAGCCCTTTCGCCGTCCTCTTTGACTCAATAAACCACTGAATCGCCGTCCTCGACCGAGTCAAGCCCTGAACGAGATATGGCAAGAAGCAAGTCAATACTTAAACTGTGCTCACTCTCGCTCTGCTCGAAACCTGGCATCGCTTCGCTCTTCTCTGGCATGTCTGGGAACGGCCGAACGTCTGTCTCCGGGTCAACAGCGCATCCATGAATGCACCGATTGTCAAGAATCAACGACACGCAAATCCGCTTCAAGGCTCCACCCGCATCCAATGTTTGGGATACATCTTAAGACTTGGCTGAATAGCAAGACGTGTCGGACTTCGGAGCAACGGCCCAGAGCAACGTTACAGGACGTCGAAGGCTTCCCGATTCTTCAACTTCGGGCCCTTCCAGCCGTAGCACTGCGTACCTCCGTTCTGGACAACGAAGGCGGCACCAGGCGAAGTTAAATTCGACGTCTTTTGTTTCCTGTGTTCCCTTCGCCAGCTTCCCATTTGAATCTGTTGAGCTTTCCATATTTCTTGGAAGGAACATATTGATCCAGTTGGATGGTCCCCATCCGTGTAAACGGTGCGTATCGCCCCAGATTTACTCTTTCGGATACTCAAAAATCTGTTGTGACATAGTCTTTAAACATGAATCAAGCTGAGGTTCGGGATATTTATCTCAAGAACTGTTCGTGCGTACACCGATAACCTTTCCATGCATTCGAGATGTCTGATCAGAACCCAAGGATCCCTGGACGCTGGGCGATTATGTACAGCTGTATAAAGGTGTGTAACTTTCGCTACGCACCGTTGAGTCGTGCTGCCAGCGCGGTTTACTCTGCCCCCCTCCACTTCCCGTACCGCCCACTTTCACTGACACATGTTGACCGATACTTTCAAGGGTCCGTTATGTCGATTCAAAGTTTTCACAAGTCCAGCGACGTTCCCAGTGAGTCATCTCGATTTTCATACTGTTTTCCGAGCCATAGGCCTGAAGCTATCCTTCCATCAGGGACCAGTGATCACGCATCACCTCTCGCGCGGTCTCACTGTACGCCGCCAGGGAATCTTCGATCCAATTTTCGCGCGCTTCCAGTATGTATCCTGCCCTAAATTTAGTCGCTCCTCTGACCGATGCTCATATACGCTCAGCACATTGCGAGGTGATTCGATTTTTTAAGGTCCCGTATACTAGACGGTTCACAACGGTGAGGTCTTCTTCATCAATGTTGGATTTTGACTACCCTGTTAGTACTCAGTCGTCCTACGTCCGTCAAACCCCGCATCTGCGCCAAACGCAATGGTGTCGTGACTCAGGCGAACCCACCAACGCGTGAAGACACGTTTCGATGAGCTTTTTCATCCTGTTGGACATTCAGTTTAGTCTGACATAATGTGATTGCCATGCAGATACAGATATCTGTGCCGTCGCCAAAGTTCTACGCAATCCATCCTCCCTATCCTATTGAATACTTCGGCGGCTTCAAGTTGTTAGAACGGATTTGTCTTGGGATATATGTTCTCTTTCATTCACACTGCATTTACTTGATATTGCTGGTAGTGCGTAGTGTAATTGCAATTAACGAGGTGAAAAGGTGAAATTTGCGGCTGAGACTGTAAATTCATCCATGGGACGTGCTGTATGTAATGAATCAATCATTCTTGCAAAATGCTTTCACGGTTCCAAGTTAACATGCATACATCTGTTTACTAGCCATTTATCCTTCTGTCCGTTTTCAAATATCGGTTAGTGGGATTTCAACATGTCACAGCTTACAGGTATGCCGGAGCGAAGCGAAGGCATGTCTTGTTTATTATATGGCATGCGATTGTAATTGTGACCACGTTTGCCATGCACTTGTTCAAGTGCCTCGATATTGTGTCTCAGCCATCCTCATGCAATCCTGAGAACCCTCTTTGAAAGGAAGAACAGCACTCATAGACGGTCTTATACACAGCACGCAATGGCAATATAATTTATTATATGGCATGCGATTGTAATTGTGAGCATGTTTGCATTGCACCTGTTCAAATGCCTCGATATTGTGTCTCAGCCATCCTAATGCAATCCTGAGAACCCTCTTTGAAAGGAAAAACAGCATTCCTGGATAGACGGTCTTATACACAGCACACAATGACAATATAATTTATTATATGGAGTGCAATTGTAATTGTGACAGCGTTTGCCATGCACTTGTTCAAGTGCCTCGATATTGTGTATCAGCCATCCTCATGCAATCCTGAGAACCCTCGTTGAAATGAAAAACAGCATTCCTGGATAGACAGTCTGATGCATAGCACGCAATTATAATACATATAATATAATTTATTATATGGCGTGTGATTGTAATTGTGACCGCGTTCGTTATGGGAACAGCCCCCAAATTGCAGATATTAGTGTACGGCAGATAAAACGGACATGTGCTAACAAGAAATAGAGTTTCTAAATTTTTGCTTGAACCAGTGACTCACCTTACCTGTCGAGGGGATCATCAAAGCCGAGTGGCACAGTCGAGATCATTACCGAGAGTCCAAGATACATTCCCACCTCATCCATCTCGTAGGCACGCACAGTTGAGGATGGTGCTACACTTTGGGGTGCTATTGTCATGGCGAAACACCACTCGTCGCACCAGTAGCGGATGTATTTTGGGGCAAATATATTTGAATACACCTTGGTCCATATCACATTATGTTCCTATCATATCGTATCGTATTCACTGCATATCGATATTCATCTCCCGGCTCCAGGCCGTATCGTATTTGTATTTGTTCTGAATGTATACAAGAATTCACCTAGCTATATGTTCGGTTCATTTGGGTAGGCGGTTCATTGTCGACGTGGTTTCCGATAGAAGGAAGAGACTGTGATGTTTCGAGAAGTGCATTGGTGGCCAGCATCTCCTCGTCAGAGGAAAGTGTACGCAATGCAGACACTTCCGATGCGGGCTCGGAGCTTGAAGAACGTGAAGAACTCATACTCTGATCGTCGGCGTCATCTTCATCATGCACCTCTATTGTGTCAGGTATTAAGGACTTACTTATAGTGGTAATTCTTGGTATAAGCGAGCTCAGGTCAAGCCCAGCCGCAAGCCAAGCCGTCCAAGCCCGCACAGCCAAATTCAAACTCCGCTAAGCGGGGCATGCCGTTTTGGCAAGCCCGTCGGCTAAGTCTGCCTTTTGGAGGATCCTCGAACGAGGGCGGAGCGTCATGGTGGAATATTTTGACCAGAAAATCTGCTCCTTGAGAGCGTGCGATAACATGGAGGTTCATTGACATGCCACTTACCTTGTGTATCAACTGATACACAGACAGTGTGGAGCAATCCTTCCAAAAACCTCCCTTCGACGCTGCTCAGGCTGTTTGACGTCACTGTACTGCCCAACCGAGTGCCAACTTTGGGACTGGCGCCGCGATGGGCATCGCCGGGTTTGCGAGACGCTGTATGAGTGTCGTCCTAGTGAGTGCATAATATTCCATCAACGGCACGCTGTCTCAAGTTTGCCCGGGTTCAGGCCACATCAGTCAGAGCGATAGAGCTTTCTTGCGGGCCCTGATTCATCATGATTATATCGAACGAAGATACTTAATTCTGTTCTACCAAATGCAGTATGTGCGGCAGGACCCGCATGCATTTCCCCTCATCATGTTCGACTATACCGTGCCCTTCTTGCCCGTTCAAGTTGCTCTGGGACAGCCGGAGGGACCGGCCAACGCGTGGGCAGATTATCTTGCACAGCCAGGAGCTAACTTATGGGCGGATGCAGATCCATCTTATGAAGGTGAAAGACGGTTCTTCAACCTGTCATATCATGTTTCCTTTTCGTTCCACCTCGGGCGAGGTGGCGGCCGGATTGCGCAGAATTGCAGCGGATCCAGAGGGAGAGGCGGAGGATACGGCTGAGGCCCGGGTCCGAAGTTCATTGGACATAGGTGTGACCGAAATCCATTGACGTTCATATTGGAGGACCTGAGCCGTTCATACCTTTATTTATTCTTCTCACAGCCGTTCACAGCCGAATATAGATGTACTGCAGTAATTCGGCAGACCTACTACCCCATTTACAGCCTTGGTCCGAACCTACCCAAACCGCGACGCTGTCCAGCTCCACGCCTCCCGCATTAAACCGGAACCCGACCTTGTTCAAGGGTCACGAGAATAGCCGCCAAATGAATGCCAGGCTTGGACTATGTGCATCGCAGGTCGACGAGGGGATTCTGGAAGCGAAGGGGTTGCTGTCATCGAGACGTCAAAGGATCTTGCCTGTCCGCCGGAGGCGGAAGTATATAAACCCGAGTGTGTGGGCCAATCTCTTCACGAGATTGCAACCCCAAAGCCTCACAGCTACAGTGCAACCCATTGAATTTCGTATAGCTTGCACTCTCTTTGCTGGTTCGCTCATCCTCGTCATCCTCCCACGCCGTGTCGAACAACGTCAATTCACTTCTCACTTCTGTGCCAAAGCTCAAAGCACAGAAGAAGGATGGATCCTCGGGCAATACTTACTAGGGATCCGCCGGAAGCGCCGGGTGCTCGCGAAGCGGCATCACCGCACATTACGATGTCACGATTACGCGTCTCCTATTTTTCCAGCTCAATTTTTTCTGTCCGTTGGGCCTGATTTCGGTATCAGTCGAACCCCCTGGGGAAGCGCTATCAATTGAACGACTTTTCAGCCAGAATTGAACGTTTTTTGAAAGCATTTTTTCCTCCAAGATCCGTCAGCCATGTTTTTTTGTGGTGTAGCAGAGCTCTAAAAATTTTAAAGTAGGTGATCCAATACTTTTTCCGAGTCAGTGTATTAGCCGGCCGCTGGCCACTGCTGGATGTTTCATACCTATCTTCATTCGCAGCGGGTTGAGTCATCTAGGAGAATAGGCCGGGTGCGCTTCTTTTCATACTCGTCTGTGTTGTCTCGGGAGGCATAACCTGTAAAGATTCGGTGCCACGTAGAATCGGACTAGAAGGAATGAAGCCTCAGTTCGTGGTCTGAACTCAATATATTAATATGTACCTAGAACGAATGAACTACAGTATGTGTCAGTAAGATATAGTAACGGATATATAAGTAATTGACTTACGCCTCAGTTCATGGTCTGAACTGAGGCGCCTTTGTCTGCTAGCCGACTGATGTAAGATTGAGAAATAAACATAAGCAACGCAAAAAGATAAACGATAAAATATTGTTCCACAACACTCCCCCTCACGCATTAAGCTTTCCCCTACGGCTCTGCCATCAAATTTTGTATTTGAACGCCCTGAGAGCAAGGATACATAATTGATTTTCCTCGCAATTTTGTGTCCCATGCTCCACAATTGCCATCCCATGCTTCAAAATGCATTTCTACCGGGTTCGGTTGGGATAAGAGAGCACTAGACATATTTAAGCTCTCCCCTACTGCGCTGGTATCAAATTTTGTATTTGAATGCCCCGGGAGCAAGGATAAATAATTGATTTTCCTCGCAATTTTGTGTCCCGTGCTTCACAATTGAACAGCCCATCGCGTGCATCATAATGCATTTCTGCTGGTTTCGGCTGGGATAGGGGAGCAATTCGGTGTCCTGTGCTTCACAATTGAAAGGCATGACCTCGAGCTAAACAATACAATACACCGGATTGCCATTTGAAGAGCATGAAACAATTTGGCCTGTACCACAGTCCGAAGTCCCTTGCTCAATGTGCGCTCACTGGAAATGGATAGCCCTGGTCCTTGCACAACTTTGCGGTGGTTCAGATTTTTTGCATTTGGCCTGTGGGATTTGTACCGAGCCCAACAAGGATCTGGGCATTTGAAAAGCATGACCTCGATCTAAACAATACAATACACCAGGCTGTCATATATGAACCAAATTCAAAACGAAAGTATGAACACGAGTGCCGAATTAGAGAAGATTGCAAGGAAAGGGCAGGAGCGTATCGAAGCTGAGTTACATCCTGCCGGCTTGTCCTATGACAGGCATTCAATTGATGTGGCACCCTGAACTGTAACAATTGATCTGACTGGGAATTCAGTGCCATATACATTTCTCCGATGTGTCGTGGTCCACAACGAAGCCATATTTTTGTGTCAACTAAGAAGAAAGACGTGACCTCACAGTAAGTAGAAGTATGCCTCGTTTGTAAATGATATATGCCGGGCACGGGAAGATGAGATTTCAGATGACGGTGTGGGCACTAATTGGACCTCGAGACTTTCAAATTGAACAAGCGATGCAAATTCAACCCAGTTGAATGTTCAGTTGAGAATGGAGCAGAGGAGCTTGTGACTCAATGAAATAAATCTCATGCTTGAAACTGAACATCCCTCCGGCGAATTCAATTTAGTTGGATGTTCGTGTGAGAATTGAGCTGTGGAGGTGCCTGTGATTCAGAATAATTCCAATTTGAATGCTTGAACCCAGGGGACAAGAGCTACGGTGAAGGTGAGTGACACATGGCCTGCGTCGTCCATATATGCTAATATGCTGACATCAGCAGATGGGAATCACTCTTAAAAAGAAAGCCGTTGTCGTCGACGTCGATAGCAAGACCAAGAAGGAACGCAAACCCAGATACACCAGTGGCGACCTTCCCTTCCCCCCTGATAGTTACCAAAAAGATCTCAAGCACTACCATGCTACTTTCATCCCGGACCTCATGAATTGGGCGGGGCAGTGCGAGCACGGAGGCTGGGAATTCCAACATCCTTGCCCTGGAGCATGTAGATCTCTTCTTCGAGATCCCCTCTTTTTTTTTTTTTTTTTTTTGCTCCGCCCAGCGGGCCTTGCGGTGAATGTCACGGGTGGTGCACGGGGCTTCCCCGCGATGGATAGTGATTAAAGATTCGGAATACGACTAAAGGAAAATCAAGGCTAGTTCTCCTCTTCCAGTCGGCGCAAAATGAAGGCCGATCTGAGGCGTGTGGGGCAAAAGATCGGTGCTGTGGGAACGACTGGACCAATCGGTTGCTGATTTGGCAGATGGCGCCAATTGTGGTTTCGGACTTGTCGTTTTTCACCCAACACCCTTTCCCCCTCTTTACAACAAGGCCTCGGAGTAGAGAAAGGCGCTCCATTGCTGCCTGTTTATTGACTGCAGGCTACCACTTCCCGAGAACGTGGGCCAGTGATTGTGTCCCCTCGGACTGCGTTCGGCAAATTGCTCTGACCTCTGGCAACAGTACTTTACCACGTCTGACTCGTGGCTTTTCCTGGCGCTTGGAGACGCAATTACATCTGGAATGACCTTGGGTTTTTTCATGGAAGTGTGTTCGTGTGCTGGAAACGAGTTCTCTGAGCGGACATATATGGGGTTGCAGAACATTGGATCAGTCTAGAAGTTGTATCTTAATTAATGCTTCTGGCTTGAGACCAGTGCAGAGCCATCCCGTGAACATGTCAAACGAATGTCTATTCAGTTTGAATAGAACAAGCTAGGTGAGTATTACCTTGCTTGTCAAGGTCTCTCCACACTCATAATTGCCCCACTTTTGTCCGATGATCCGTTTCTTCCGACCTCATCACATCACCGTGCCGACATGAATCAAAGCGAGTCTGAGGGGACCGTTGAGATGAGATAAGTATTTCACTCATGCTATGGATCGTGGCAGTGTTCGTTTGCCACTGTTTGGGCTGGAATGAAGAGCTCTCCTGAAAGCCAACGAGGGCACTGAATAATAACCCTCAGATTTACAGCCAATGTCGGAACCTAGGGCGCGAACGAAAAATTTCCGTTTTGGAAAGTTTTTCGTTGTGCCGACCGATTCCCTCATAAGTCCCTGAGTTTTGGTCCGACTACTTCGAAACCTATACCAATCTTCCAGAGTAATTCGTCCGCAATTAGTGATGTAAAGGAAAACACAAAAATGAATTTCATTTCTACATTTGGCACTGGGGGCTTTGTTACTTTTAAAAACCTCCTAGGAGGGTGGGCACTTGTTCAAACACACTGAATTTTTACGAGATCGACTAAGTACGTGGCCAAGAGCGCGCCGGCGGCGGTAAACGTCTCTGTGGGTGTCTACCTCAGAGATAGGAAGCAAAAATATGAGTGCAAGAGATACGCACCTAATCTACTACGTGTGGTGCTCGTTGTTGATACGACATGACCGTTCTACGTGCGGCCGCTCTGACTGTATGCA